>JAJONR010000159.1:0-174241 GCA_029582245.1 Solanum etuberosum
ATGTCCATGTCGCCGAAAGTATTGAGTGATGCCAAGTTGAACTCAAATCGGCAAGCTAAAAGATTAAAGGGCGCATCGCGAAAATGATCGGCGATCTCAATTTCGATCGCCTAAAATTACAGTGCTTGAACGATGAAAAGGTGAAGAAAGAAGGTGAGAGGAAAGGATGATCGGCGAGTCGCCGAATGGTCGGCGAAGCCCGACGTTCCTCGCCGATCGACCCCAAAAAGCTACACCTCAGATTAGTATAAATCAATTTTTGGAGGAAAGAGAAAGCATTCAGAAATTTCGAGGAACAAAAGATAGAGAGCAAAAACATTGTTATTGTTGATTTTGAGTAATTTTAGCAAGGTTTTTCAATTCGATATTGTAAGAGAGAAGATATTATTCATTTTAAACTTTCGATTTTCACATACAAAGCTATGGAACATATAGTAGGTATCAAATTTCATCTTTTTACGATGATTGGCTAAAACCCCAATCTTAGGGGTTTGACAATGGTACCAATTAAAAGGCAAAAAAAAAATTCTATGTTTATCACTTAGTTACACTCTTCGAACAAAATAAATAATGGTAACCCTGTCTATCACACTATAATTTTTCCTCCAAAAATTTGTTGAATCTTTTAAAATTTAATCTCTTGAATAATTATGTTCTTCCATAATCAATTTTTTTATTGAGTCACATCACATAAATGTCCAAAAAATACCTTTAAAAATATCCAAGGGGGCACTAGGTTTCCAGAAAAGTACGATTGTTTAGGCGTCATTTTAACAATTTTTCCAATGTTTTATATTTATTAATTTTTTTTCATATTCATATGGATAACGACTAATTCGATCATTTGAGGGTCTAAGACCAAAGTACCCTGGTTGGAGTCCCCATAGTGAATTATCTAATAAGACCTCAAAGACGGGGAGAGTATAAAAACTTATATCTCTTGTTTAATATATATGATTTGTGTTGTGATGTAACGTTATGTTTTGTTATGTTAGGAGGTGACCTAGTCATATAGACCTCTAGAAGAGACTTTTAGAGTGATTAAAGAGTATGAAATAAGTATTATTGATGCTTGTTGCGTTCATTTTCTGTTGTGATGTCTTCAGATAGAATTTTTTTTGTGAAATAAGGTTTACTCTATTTTTATCCGAGCTACTTATTAAGGGGGTATATGTTGTAGTTGTTGGGGTTTCGTTGTAGTGATACCACTATAGAAGGAATGGATCCGTCATAGTAGAGTGGGGCTAGAGTTGCAGGACACGCCACAAAGAGACACTTCTACCATAGCGAGTCAAATTTAGCAGAGAGATTGATCATTCAAGCAGACAACGCGAAGCAGAATGCTCATTTATTTCAAGTCTCTCCTCATAACTTAGAGAAAACAACCCAAAACCCAAAGAGATGATATTTCAAGGGCTAGCATTATTTTCTTCTTTGAGGTAAGTCTTCTCCATCAACCCTTTCATCTAATGATTTTCTAAAATTCTATAATCGAAGGGATGATCTTTATGGTGGATTATGTGTTAGAACCCCTAAAATTCATGAATAATATGGAAAAGACTATTGGTTCAAGTAATTAGTGATTCTGAGGATTCTAAATTGTTAATTAACACTTTTTAAGATAGAAATGATGAGTTAAGTCTTGGTCATAATGTAGTGAGAACCTAGAGTCTCATAAAAATGAATTATTTTAGCATATAAAGTGCTTTAAAGGGGTTAATGGAGTAGAAACTCTATGAATTAGGCTATTGTGATCATGGAAAAACTATTGTATGATGAAATAACCCTTAGGTTATAAATTAGACCTTGAGAAAGGGTAGAAAGAAGTGGGTTTGAAAATTCTCAAGGCCATTGTTTGAAGAGTAGATGATTAAATACGTTTAAATTTATTTGTTTTAGACTTTGAGGATTTTGAGGCTTTGAGGAAATGAATGGCTCAAGTGACTTAGCTTGCTTAATTAAAGTTCTTCAGTTGATGTTAGGTTACGATTTACCTTGAGTTAGACTTTGATTAGTTACTTGTATGTATTGTAAGTCTGTAAAGAACAAATAACATATTAAGTTTATATATATATATATATACACACACATTTCTGATGATGAGTGACTCAATTTCGATGTGAGCTTATGAATAAGCAGTTGTGGGTGATGAACTGAATACCATTTCGGTATGATATATGATTGTGTAATGGATCGAGTACCACACAGGTGCGGTACATGAATAGATAGGGGCTCATGACTAGTTGAAAAAGATTAAAGTCTTTTAGTATGTGTGTACAAATGAGTGATTGAGTGAGTCACAGATGAGACTAATGAGATGCAGAGATTGTTCCAATATAACTCAGTGTGGATGTAATTGCATATTTGTGTGTGATTGCTTATATTATTTAGAGTTTGTGATTTTATTATTTCTGTTGTGGTGACTTATATATCTGGTGATGTGTCAACATTAATATATCGAAAGTGAGATTATCTACCTAGTGGATGTTCACTACTTGACTTGATGAGTTATTGATTATGTCTACCTTCTTGTTGGATTTACATGTCTACTTATTTGTTGGATTTACATGCCTATCATGCCTACTAGTGCATGGTGTTTGTACTAATGCTACTATTGCACTTTTCTTTGAGTGCAGACTATGATTTAGAGTCTTTTACGAGGACCCCACATTAAAGCAGTTGCACTTCTGATGTGAGGATGAGTTACTCCTTTTCAGGCTCCCACAGATCTTCTAGAGGACCGATGTTTATCGCTTTCAAAAGTTGTTTTATTTATTTATTTTATTACTCTTCTTAAGTATTTTAGTTGAAGTCATGTACGATGACTTTTGGATTCTGAAGTTATAATAATTTATACATTCACATTTCTTAATCTATTATACTTGAGACTTTATGTCTTGTCTTAATGTTTTTAAATAGTTTTAAATGAGCCGCTTATAGTATTGCTTAGTTGGTAAAATATGATTTGCCCACTGTGGAGTTAGTGTGGGTGTCTTAGATTGTGACAAAGTTAGGATCAAATCTTTAGGTTCTTTGATCTCATCATTTCCTTTGTGTTATTACTTTATCCTTGGTGATCCAAATTGGTATATAACATTCACTTTTTCTCTCACAAATGATGTGGACACGTTCAGGAGAAGCTACAGTTGAGGCACCTGAGCCGGCAGTTACTATTGTGATGCGCGATAGTGGAGGTAATCGGGACAGAAACAGGGCAGCAACACCAGCCATGGCCAACGCCCCAGCTATTGACTAGGTTGCAGACAAGTCCAAGTCCCCACACTTCTAAATACTCTTAATATGGCAGCAGAGAAAGCAATGTCACTAGTTTAGGAGATTGTTGTGCTAGCTCTGACTTCATCAGATGTAATCATTCAAGTATTGACTTTGTTGAGAGGTTTGGTAGGGACTGGAGTGGCACCCGAAATTTTGACAGGGCATTATTTGTGGGTCCAGTATGTTGTTGATATGGCTTCGTGGATGGACAAGATTTATGAGATAGGGATATTTTCATGAAAAATTACTGGACCGGTGATGACGAGAGATGAGCATGATCTAATTTGGAGATTCACTAAGATGAATCCTCGATGGTTCTATGTGTCTGAGTCTGAGGATGTTAACGAGTTCAATAACAAATGTATAATTTATTATTCAGATCTTAATACACCATCTTAACATTGAGATGTCAATTCAGATATTCTTAATACATGTCTTATTATTTAGATATACATCCATATTTAGATGCCTTATACTCTTAAAAGGACAAATGAAGACTTAGACCTCTTAGAGAACTTCTAATACTCTAGTTAAATGTTGTTGGTTTTATGTGCCTTAGATGCTTTGGCTCTAGAAAGAAAATATTTATCTTTCTTTTATACGACAGCTAACATTAAAAAAATTATTCTCAAATGCATCAATTTTTTTTTTACATGTCTTAAAAGGAACAAAACTAAGCACCTTAAAATAAGTATGCTAAACAATGAAGAAACTTTTCAAAAGCTTACCTCTAAAACATCATCTTGAGGTGCGATAGATGATATGGGAACTACGACTATTGTATCTTCAAAATCTACTTTGAATTGCGTATCCATATTCTAGTAGAAAATATAAAATAATTTGTTATTTATTTCATAAAACTAAAAATTGTGTGAACTAATTATATTGGAGGAGACTATCAAAAAGTTATCCTTTAAATAAAATAAAGATGATAATTGCTAACTTGATTGTAATTTATATGTGTGTTAATTAACATTTTAAAACCTTAATAAGAGTTTCAGAATACCCCCAACAAAATTTAAAAAAGGTGATTTCTCATTGGTCTTAGGTTTTCAATAATAGAAACAATGATTTCCTTGAGAAGTTCAAATTTCTTTATCATTTTTCAAGCATCTTCACATTATAAGAAATTTTTACTTTCTATTCTTGTTAAAAGAAACTATAGTTTCAACGGTAATACAAATTAATTTATCTTTTTAATATATCTATTTATTAAAAAAAAATGAGAGTGGTAATGATTTAATTCAGATTATCAACGTTAATTCAATGTTATTTCAATGTTCATGTGGGTATAAATGGATCAAAAGACTTTCATCTATTATGCATTTAAACAAGGGTAGAAGTTTGAGATTTTTTCATTACTTGATTTTGTAGCAAGGTGATGTCAAACGTTTAAATTATTTTTATTTGTTGGACTATTTAGATGTTGTTGTTATGATACAATTCAATTGTATTCTTTTCTTTCATAACACAATTAACATCAAAAAGTAGTTCAAGTATCCATCAAAAAAATAGTGTACATGGCGTATAAGGAAAAAAAATAAGCACCTTATAATTAGAAGAACTTCTTAGGGCTTACCTCTAAATCATCAACTTTTGATTTTTGAGGTGTGATAACATATATGGGAACATCCATTAACATTGCATCTTCATCACCATGAATTTTGTTTTGGCTATCCATATTCTAGTAAAAAATAAGAAACATTTAGTTAGATCTTTTGTAAGACAAAAATATGTTGTGAAGTAATAGAAAAAGTTTTCAAAAAATGATGAAAATTGCTAGCTTGCTAGTAATTTATATTTACTTGTCAAGTAACATCTTAAGAACTTAATCAAAATGCTAGAATACCCACAAAAAAAAGAGTCAAAGTAAAAGATGCTTGTCTATCAATGTATACATACCGTACCAAGATCAATTATTGTTCTGGTCATACATCTCAAACGATTCACTAAATATATTGGATGTATGATAAAAATAAATCATTCTTTATAAAAAAAATCTTTCTAAAAAACTTTTAAATTTGAAAAATATCAATTTTTAAAATTTCTCTTTTTAAAAAAAAACTAAAGGCGCCCACAACCTCTAGATCTATCACAAATTAAATTAATTTCCACTCAAAGCAACAATCATTTATCTTTTAAAGGTCAAACCTAAGATGATCTATCGACTTTATTAGAACTTGAATTCTTGAAATAAAAATAAATGATTAGATAAATAGAGGGGGAAAATATGAAAAGCTTAGATCTATCATAAGAAAAATTATAGGTTTCGATCTATTGTGAGCATGCATCTCTCAAGATTCATTGGATCAGTGATAAAAATTTCTATCTTATATTTAAATTTATTTAAAAAAAAATTAAGAATCTTGGGAAAAATCAATTTTAAAGACTTACTTGTACAAGGAAATTATTAAAGTGGTTGCTACTTTTATATGTATCACAAGTTAAATTTATTTCCACCATATCAATAAAAAAAAAATTTTAATTTGGTCAAACCCAAAGTGATCGATCTCCTCTCTTTTCTCCTAGATGTACTGGAACTTTCATCCATAAAATAGTAAGAAAATAATAATAAAAAAAAAGAAAAAAAGAATCAAGATCCTACATGATTTAATAATAGAAGATATATAGATAGATCAATGAAATGAAGAAGGCATAAGTCTAAAACTCAAACTTTTAGCAGCTGAGCTGGATTAAGAATCTTCTTCTGATAGAATGACCTCAACAGGCGGAGAAGACAAAGTGAGAGTAAAAAAAAATTGTTTAGATATATACTAGTCTATTTCAGAGTGTAAGAAAATTAACTTTGTTTCTTTTAAATGCTTTTTTGGAACGTAGAATTGAAGGCTAATTCGTGTAATCTTTCTGTTGAATAGTTTTGGTGTGTGTTTGATATAATTTCCTTAAAAGTCATTCAAATATTGAAAAAATTTCACTAAAATTATTTTGAATTTTTTTTCCTATAAAGTAATTCAACTATAACTTTATGTCCTAAAATGAAAAAAATTATTTCTCTCAATAGGTTTCTTAGTTGGTATACCATGTCTTATTAATTTCTTATCCTCATATCATGTATGATTAAACCTAAGTTAAATTTGAATACAAAAATATTAAATCTAACCATTTAATTTTACATATACATCAATTTAAGTCCTTAATTATTTTGAAATGAAATATTATCGTCCTAACGAGGATGATATCTGGTGTAGTTACTAATTAATATATTTTGTAATAACCAGGAAGGTATTTTTTTATGAAATTACCATTTTACCCTTTCTGATAGTGATCCTGAGTTATTTTTGAACGGATTTTGAAATTGATTTTGAGCTTTGAGTACAAAGTATTGAATTTTGAAAGTTTTTTATTTCAAACGACTAAAGTTTTTAAAATGTAGTTTTTGACATCTTTTGATGTTTTGAGTGTCAGAATAGAATTTTTATCAATTTCATCAGTTCTAGAATGTGGAAATTGATCTAAGAGTGTTGTCACATTAAAATTCAGAGTCTTTTTTTTTAGGACTTGAGGTCTTAAGTTGGAACTTTGTGAAATTTTAGGTTTTTAGTTGACTTTGTTCAACATTCGAGGTTCAGATGCTCGAATAAGAATTCTGAGAGTTACGTTGGATTCGGAGGATGATTTTAGGCCTAAATGAGGTCTTGATTGAATTTTTAGTGGTCCAGAGTTCCATTTAGCATTTTTAGGTGTTATATTCATTTCTTGTGACTTCCAGAAGTTTCAGGTCAAGGAGACCTCGGATTTGTGTTTCGATGGTTCCATTGATTCCTGATTATCGAGTTTAATCATGTTACATATATGGTTTTTGTGACGCCTCAAAATTTAAAAAGTGAAAAGGAAAAGAGAAATGCAGATTCGGGCACTGAAACAGGTTCTACGAGTCCAACCTAGAGACCGTACAAAGTCCTACAGGCCATAGAAAGGTAGTCTTAGACTTGGAAATAAGTTTTTAGAATTTTAAGTTTCTGATGTTTGACCTACGAATGAACATGACGAACCGTAAGAAGGTTGATGAGCCGTAGATGAGTTCTGTAGAAAGATTCCAGACTTGGTTAAGTTTTGAACCAAAAGATGGGTTCTACGGATGGGGTCTACGGACCGTACAAAATTCAACGGACCGTACAAAATTCAACAGATTGTAGAAAGTTCTCATGGGAAATAATTGAATATTTGGATTTTTGAAGTTGGTTCTATGTTTGACCAGGACGGGCCATAGAAATTCTTACGGGTTGTAGCTCACAACCGTAGAAACCATCCGTCAGTTATTTTTAAGGGTATTTGAGTCGTTTCCTATGCATCTGATGCATATATTATATTGTTTTGACCCTTATTTACATCCTATAATAACCTTCTGTCACGCCTCGAGCCTACACCCTGGGCGTAACTGGCACTCAGAACCATTGCTGGTTCCCAAGCGTACCCTTGGTCTGGCTCATTACTCTGCGGAAGACTTACTCAAGCAAAATGGGAACTCCAAATGCATAAATAACTTTAAAAATTTGATTTGAACTCAACTCCAATAATTGTCTGAAAATAATTTAACAAGTTATAGTTAAATGTCTCACGACCTCAAAACATTCCAACAACAAAGGAAATAATGAGAGACTCCTCGACCTTTAAGCTATCTATGAAGCCTCTACTATTACAGAAGGATTATCAGGACAAGACCCACGACATCCTAACAAACTGAAAAGTAAAAGTTGATGTCACGACCCAGACCGTCTTGATTGGCACCCACACTAACCCACCGGTGGGAGAACCATTACTACTAACCAACTAACCCCAAAACTTAACATTTAAAGATACAGAAGCAAGTTTAAATGCAGAAATCATATAGAGTTCCCATAAACTCCAAGGTTTAATAAAACTAACCAAACTAATGTGGAAGAACAATGCTTAGAACCTGAAAGTCAATGCACCAAAATTCTAAAGTTCAACAAGTCTAAGGAAATGGGTGCAATCCAAACTAAACAATTGATTAAATCTAACTAGAAAGTCTGAGTCTGAAAGAGTGGACTTAAACAATAGAGGACCCATGGTAGCCTGAAAGAACTGCTCACCCTTGAATCTGATGTCGATCACAGATCTCCTAGACGAAATCTATCAGTAGCCGCATTAAGATGCCCTGTACTCAATAAAGAAGGAGCAAGTACAGTATCAGTACACAACCACAGTGTACTGGTAGGATCATGCCGCTATTCCAGTAAGTGAAACATATATAAGCATTTACAACATAGTAAACATGACATGTATAGAATATATACACATATACCCGTTATCAATCAAGAACAACTTACAATTCTACATTCTCAATAATACGCATATATGACAAGTCAATGGTCCTCTTATGGAACCCATACCCAAACTGTGAGTGTGCCAGATCATGAAACCCGATCCAAGTTAGTGTGTTAGAACGTGAAACCCGTTCCAATATGTAAGTCGGTACGTGAAATCCGATCCCAGTTAGTGTGTCGGAATGTGAAACCCGATCCATTCAACATACCACAATCACAATCACAATGTACATTCTCATAATTATACAATCAAGTGTTGATTCATGACATACAATTATTCATTCCTACTCATTTGCAATAGGCATGATCAATAGTGCAACATTCGCATACATACATGTATTAAAATGAAGCAAATACTAACATACACCTCACAAACATGAAATCAAACCATCACCTACCTCGAAACAGAGCTTGAATCCTCCTAAGACACTAGAGCCTTCCCTTTCCAAATTCTTTCCACTTGTTCGTGGTCTAAAACACAAATTAAATACAAGGATCAATAAACGAGGCCTAATTACCCGGATTACAATCGGAATCGTCAACCCTAGGCCAAACCCCCGATCCCAATACCCAACTTAGGGCTTTTTCCACCATTAACTTAAGGTGAAAACCTTCCCCCAATAATAATTACCCAAGAATCTAAGTTCTACGGATCAAAAGACAGATTAGGGAAGTAAAATCCTTACCTTTAGTACTAGAAGAGGTGGAAAACTGTCAAGAACTTGCCCTGGGTCGTTCCTTAGCTCTCAAGAATGAAACTTGCAGAATAATAATGTTTTTGAGTTCATTTCTGACTTAAGTCACGTATGTCCCACTGTGGCGGACCTTGTCCCACTGTGGCGGACCTTATCCCGCTACAGCGGCCCCGCCCTGGTGGGAATAATCCCACCCTAGCGGCTTGCATGGAGATAGAGAATCAAATTTAGAGTTTCAAACCCCCATTTTAAAACATACCTTCAACACATGCCATTCAAAAACTACTAGTTCACGCTCAGATCAGTTTTGGGAGTTCTACTCTCCCGAATTCGATTCTGTAAAGTCGTACGAGTTCCTTAACGTATTAGTTATCTACTCATGTGGTCAAAATCATATTAGATCCCTCTTTCATTACCACATTTCCGTAGACCTTACATGACTCAAATTTCATCCAAATCTAGACTAGGCTGGAAATTTCCAAGTTACTACCCAAAAGTTTTCTGACCCAAATTCTTTCCCCATCGGCTTTTCCCTAACGATGGAATTAGGTCGTTACAATTGATACCAATTTACCCTTCACTCATCCCCAAGTAATCAACTAGGAAATACTGGCTAAAGTAAGGGTAGAGTAGTACCTGAATCATTGAATAACTGGGGATACTTGTCTCGCATGTCCTTCTCGGTCTCCCAGGTGGCTTTCTCAACCAAAGGATGCTTCCATTGGACTTTTACGGACTTAATCTCCTTGGTCCTCAGCTACCGTACATCACGATTAAGAATAGAAATTGGTTCTTTCTCATACTGTAGGTCCTTGTCTAATAAAACTGAGTCCCATTCCCCATGATACTTCTTTAACATGGACACTTGAAATACCGAATGAACTCCCGATAAGTTAGGAGGTAAAGCCAACCTATACGCCATTGGCCCTACACGGTCAAGAACTTCAAAGGGTCTAGTATATCGAGGATTAAGCTTGCCTTTCTTGCCGAATCTCATCACCCCTTTCATGGGTGAGACCTTAGAAAAAAACTTTCTCACTAGTCTGAAATGCCATGTCTCTTACCTTATGATCTGCATACTTTTTCTGTCGACTTTGGGCTACTAGGAGCTTAGCTTGGATGCTTCTTACCTTATCTTGAGTGTCCTTCACCAAGTCAACCCCTAAAGGTTTCACATCTCCAGCCTCAAACCATCCTATGGGTGATATACATCCCCTCTCATAAAGTGCCTCAATTGGTGCCATATCGATGCTGGAGTGGTAAATGTTATTATAGGAGAACTCACACAAGGGTAGGAACTTATCCCAATGTCCTCCAAAGTCGATCATACATGCTCTCAACATGTCCTCTAACACTTGAATAGTCCTCTCTGACTACCCTTCCGTTTTAGGATGGAAGGCTGTGCTAAAAGTGAGTTGCGTACCCAACTCCTCATGCAATTTTCCCCAAAACTTGGATGTGAACTACGTAGCACGGTCCGAAATGATAGAAAGGGGCACCCCGTGCAGCCTTATTATCTCTTTCATATACACCTTAGCCAATTGTTGCGCATTATAGTCTACTCTGACTGGAATGAAGTGGGCTGACTTAGTCAATCTATCAACCACTACCCAAATAAAATCATACTTTCCCAATGTCTTAGGAAGACCAACAACGAAATCCATAGCTATCCTTTCCCACTTCCATTATGGAATTGGCATTCTCTGAAGTAAACCTGCAGGCCTTTGATGCTCATATTTTACTTCTTGGCAATTTTGACACCTTTCTACAAATTTCGCTATGTCTTTCTTCATGCTAGGCCACCAATAAAGTCATTTCAAATCTCGGTACATCTTGGTCACACGCGGATGAATGGAATACCGCGAAACATGGAATTCTATCAACAAATTTGGAATCAAGTCGTCCACTCTAGGAACACAAATTCTTCCTTAAAAACTGAGGACACCCCTTGCATCAAGAAGCATATCTTGTGCCTTACCAATCACTGTTTTCTTTTTAAGCTCATTCAAATTCTCATCCTCAAAACTGTTTGGCCTTGATTTCCTTAATAAAGCTGTCCCTAACCTCAATGCTAGCTAACACCCCACCTTTTTCTGAGATGCTCAACTGCATGAACTTAGACTCAAAATGTTGAATTTATCTACCCAAAGGTCGCTTGGATACACCCAAACAAGCCAAACTACCCATACTCACCGCCTTCCGGCTTAATGCATCTACCACCATGTTAGCCTTACCCGAATGGCATTGGATGGTCACATTATAATCCTTGAGTAACTCCATCCACCTTCGTTGTCTCAAATTTAGATCCTGTTGAGGGAATACATGTTGTAGGCTACGGTGGTCAGTAAATACCTCACACTTGACACCATAAAGATAATGCTGCAGGATCTTAAGAGAAAACACTACCGCTGCCAACTCTAAATTATGCGTCGGGTAATTTCGCTCATGTACCTTCAACTATCGCGATGCATAAGCTATGACATTCTTATCCTGCATCAACACCGCACCCAAACCTGAATGTGAAGCATCACAATAAATAATAAAATCTTTACCTTCCACCGGTAGTGCAAGAATAGGTGCTGTGGTTGCGCCTTTGAAAGCTCTCCTCACATTTTTCAGTCCATTCAAAAGGTACCTCCTTTGTGGTCAACCTTGTCAAATGTGTGGCACTAGAAGCGAAGTTTTTCACAAACTGTCGATAGTAACTAGCGAGCCCCATAAAACTCCTAATTTCGGTTACTGAGCTAGGCCGAACCCAATTCTTGACTGCTTCAATCTTTTAAGGATCTACCATTACCAATTCCCTTGAAACTACATGCCCCAAAAAGGCAACCGAAGTCAACCAAAATTCACACTTAGAAAATTTCGCATACAACTTTTGTTTCCCAAGAACACCCAGAACAATACGAAGATTGTCGACATGCTCTTCCTCACCTTTTGAATAAACCAAAATGTCATTAATAAATACTATAACAAATGAATCAAGAAATGGTTTGAACACACCATTCATCAAACTCATGAAAGCTGCAGGCGCATTTGTCAACCCATACGACATAACTAGAAACTCATAGTGCCCATAGCGGGTCCTAAATGTCGTTTTTGGTATATCCTCAGGCCTAATCTTTAACTGATGATAGCCAGACCTTAGATCAATCTTAGATAAAATGGATGCACCCTGCAACTGGTCAAAAATATCATCTATCTGAGGCAGTGGATACTTGTTCCAAATGGTGACCCTTTTCAATTGACGATAGTCTATGCACATCCTCATACTACCAGCCTTTTTCTTAACAAACAAGACAGGAGCACCCCATGGTGAAGCACTAGGACGGATGAATCCTTTATCAAGAAGCTCTTGGATTTGAGCCTTAAGCTCTCTTAATTCTGCCGGAGCCATACGATATGGAGGGATGGAAAAGGGATGAGTACCAGGTTCCAAGTTAATGCAAAAATCTATATCTTTATCCAGAGGCATACCGGGCAAATCGGTAGGAAACACTTCTCTAAATTCTGACACCACAATAATAGACTCAATAGAGGGAGACTAGATCTCAACATCCTGAATATGAGCCAAATAAGCCAAAAAACCCAGCCCCACCAGTTTCCTATCCCTAATGGAGGATATGATCTTAGTTGGCTTAGGCTTGTACACCCCTTCCCACTCTAACTTTTCCTTACCGGGGATCTCTAGAGTCATAGACTTAGTATTACAATTAAGCACAACATAATAGGCGACAACCAAGTCATGCCTAAGATTATATCGAAGTCAGTCATATCCAAAATAACCAAATCAGCCCAAGTCTGAAAACCCATAAACAAGATAGGACAAGCACGATGGACATGGGTGACTATGACAGACTTTCCAACTGGGTAGAAACATGGATAGGGGCATCATATACAACACAAATCATATCAAATCCCAAGGCAAACTGAACGGACACGTAAGAATTAGTAGACCCCAGATCAAATAACACATTAGCCATCCGGTCACAGACAAGAATAGTACCTGTGATCACCGCGTCAGAAGACTCTGCCTCCCTCTTGCCCGGAAAGGCATAACACTAAGCCCTGTCATCTTGACGGGTGACTTCCCTGCCTGGCTGCGCCGTAACTCTGCCTGCGTTACCATTTCCTCGACCTCCACGGCCTCGCTGATTTCCTCCTTACCCACCTTGTGGACGTCCTCGACCATTATTACCATTTCCCGCGGGTACCACTGCTCTAGTCTTCTGTTGTGCGGGGTCCAACATGTGCGGGTGGGGATAATCTCTCCTCATATGCCCACGTTCTCCACAATTATAAAAAGTGCGATCAAACAATGTCCTGCTGCCCGCCGAAAGTGCGGCTCCCTGGCTATCCTGAATCAAATTCTGATGTGGAGTTCCTGAGTAATTACCTGTAGAAGCGGGCATAACAGACTGAATTGGCCGGGCTGCAACTGTCGGCCTCCCTGAACCTCTAGAGTAGGAACCCTGAAAGTTACCTGTGCTCTTAGCTTTCTTAGCCAACGCCTTAGCCTGCCCATCGCGCCTCACCCCTTCCAGTTTCTTCACAATATCCTTTACCTCATTAAAACTTTTCCCTGCAGAAGTCATGTGCACAGACAATACCTGTAACTCAGAGTTTAGTCCCTTGACAAATAGACGGATCCTCTCTTCCTCAATAGTCAGCAATTGCATAGCATATCTAGACAAAGCATGTAACTTAGCCTCATAAGCAGCCATATACATACCACCTTCCTCCAAAGCCATGAACTCATCCTTCTTATGATCTCTCAAGGTCCGGGGTACATACTTTTCCACCAATAGAGCATGAAATTGGGTCCAAGTGAGTGTGGGTAAAGCTGACGGTCCGCATTCCACATATGCTCTCCACCACTACTTAGCCTCACCCTGAAGTTGTAAAGTCACGAACTATACTCCATGCTGATGGACAATACCCAACTTATGAAACCTCTCATAACAATCTAGGATGAACTCATAGGCGTCCTCACTCTTAGAACCATGGAACATAACCGGCTTCCATTTCAAGAACTTAGTCAACATCTCATTCTCATTACCAGTCATTACGGAACCCAACAAAGGATGGAAAAAGGCATTAGTACCCAATGCTGCATCTCCCCTAGGAATAGTAACAGTAATGGGGTGGTTGGTTGGGGGTTGAGTAGCTTGCACTGCTGGAAGTATTCCAGAACCAACCAATCCCTTCAGAAAAGACATGATCTGCTGAGCTAACACTGGGTCTAAGGGAGGAATGCCAGTATTCCTAGTCGGTGCATCCTCTTCCTGTCCGACATCCCCCTCGTCCTCAATCCTCACATTCTCTTCTACCTCTTCATGATGTGCAGGAGGAACCTCATCTCTGGGAGAATTCTCAACCGGTGCTCCATTCCTAGCAGGTGCTACCCTTCCTCAACCTCTGCCCCTTGCTCTTCCTCTACCCGTGTCTCGACCGCGACCTCTCGCTACAGATTCCTCAGCTGGTTCATTGACGAGAGCTACAAGCCTGACGCCGTTGAATCTAGTGTTAACCATCTACGGACAGAAGAGTGAAGGAGATTAGATACCAATTTGGATCACCAGATACCAATTGGAATCAAGTTATAGCACAAAAGGAGACAACAGAAAACAGAGAGATTTCCTAAAGTCCTATAGCCTCTAGAAGAAAAGTACATACGTCTCCGTACTGTTCCGAAAAACTCTACTAGACTCATTTTGGTACACCGAGATCAACGAACCTAGGGCACTGATACCAACTTTGTCATGACCCAGACCGTCGTGATTGGCACCCACACTAACCCTCCGGTGGGAGAACAATTGCTACTAACCAACAAACCGCAAAACTTAACATTTAAAGATACGGAAGCAGGTTTAAATAGAGAAATCATATAGAGTTCCCATAAACTCCAAGGTTTAATAAAACTAACCAAACTAATGCGGAAGAACAACGCCTAGAACCTGAAAGTCAATGTACCAAAACTCTAAAGTTCAACAAGTCTAAGAATATGGGTGCAACCCAAACTAAACAATTGAGTAAATCTAACTAGAAAATCTGAGTCCGAAAGAGTGAACTTAAACAATAGAGGACCCATGGCAGCCTGAAAGAACTGGCTCACCCTTGAATCCGATGTCGATCACTGATCTCCTAGACGAGGTCTGTCAGTAGCCGCCTGAAGATGCCCTGTACTCAACAAAGAAGGAGCAAGTGCAGTATCAGTACACAACCACAATGAACTGGTACGATCACACGGCTATTCCAGTAAGTGAAACATATATAAGCAGTTACAACATAGTAAACAGGACATGCATAGAATATATACACATATACCGGTTATCAATCAAGAACAACTTACAATTCCACATTCTCAATAATACATATATATGACAAGACAATGGTCCTCTCATGGAACCTATACCCAAACTGTTAGTGTGCTCGGATTGTGACACCCGATCCAAGTTAGTGTGTCGGAACATGACACATGTTCTAATATGTATGTCGGTACGTGACATCCGAACCCATTTAGTGTGTCAGAACGTGACACCCAATCCATTCAACATACCACAATCACAATCACAATGTACATTCTCATAATCATACAATCAAGTGTTGATTCATGGCATACAATCATTTATTCATACTCATTTGCAATAGGCGTGATCAATAGTGCAACATCCACATACATATATGCATTACAATGAAGCAATTACTAACATACATCACACAAAGATGAAATCAAACCATCACCTACCTCAAAATTAAGCTTGAATCCTCCTAAGACATTTGAGCCTTCCCTTTCCGGATTCTTCCACTTTTTTGTGGTCTAAAACAACAATTAAATACAAGGATCAATAAACAAGGCCTAAATACCCGAATTACAATCAAAATCATCAACCCTAGGCCAAATCCCCGATCCCAATACCCAACTTAGCGCTTTTTCCACCATTAACTTCAGATCAAAACCTTCCCCCAACAATAATTACCCAAGAATCTAAGTTCTACGGATCGATAGATGGATTAGGGGAGTAAAATCCTTACCTTTAGTGTTAGAAGAGGTGGAAAACTACCAAGAACTTGCCCTGGGTCGTTCCTTAGCTCTCAAGAATGAAACTTGCAGAATAATAACATTTTTGGGGTTTATTTCCGACTTAAGTCGCGTCTGTCCCGCTGTGGCGGACCTCATTCCGCTACAGCGGCCCTGCCTTGGCGGGAATAATCCTACCCTAGCGGCTTGCACGAAGACAAAGGGTCGAATTTAGAGTTTCAAACCCCCACTTCACAACATACCTTCAACTCATGACATTCAAAAACTACTAGTTCACGCTAAGATTAGTTTTGGGAGTTCCACTCTCCTGAATTCGATTCTGTAAAGTCGTATGAGTTCCTTAACGTCTTAGTTATCTACTCATATGAGAAAAAGCATAATTAGATCCCTCATTCATTACTAGATTTTCCTAGACCTCACATGACTCAGATTTCTTCCAAATCTAGACTAGGCTGGGAATTTCCATGTTACTACCCAAATGTTTTCTGACCCAAATTCTTTCTCCATTGGCTTTTCCCTAACGATGGAATAAGGTCATTATAATTGAACACTCCGGAAGCAAGGAGGCTCACAAAAGTTAACTGGAACTGCAAGTGGTATCAACAGAGCATTTGTTGATGACCCTGAATACCTGTATCTGCGTCATGAAAGATGCAGGCCAAATAGCGTCAGTACAATGAATGTACGAGCATGTAAGGGGAATACTGAAACATAACATAAGTTGAAATGATAAAAAGGGAACATACTTACCTCATCTCGTCTCACTCAACTCGACTCAACTAAAGGATACTCAAATCAACTCAAGGATGCTCAACTCAAAGATACTCAACTCAACTCAAGCATATTCAACTCGAAGATAATCAACTCAACTGAAGGAATAAGCAATAATAAAAGATGCAATATATGGAATGCTTTTAAAACAATAAATAATAACTCAATTGTATGCAAAAATACAATAATAACTCTTATTTGGGATATTCTCTAACCGATGACCATCACTATAAGCTATGTGATGATACAACGTCTCGCCCACACTACTAGAATTCTGCTATACCTTGCCGGAGTACAGGACATCCTCAACTAAGTGAATCCACTAAGTTATGCTTAAAATCAATAAGGAATCATCTAAAAAGTATGACCCTTTACCCATATTGGCATACATGGTTTATGAGGATTTTGAGTTGTCTGAACTCATCTCCATATCGGTGCTCAATACTACTCCCAATAATATATATGACTCATGCTCAAATGTTTAAAAATATTAATCTTCCTCAATTTAGAAATTAATCAAAAGATCATCTTAAAAGAGGTGATGCTCAAGACTCCTCATAAACTCATTTAGAAATTAATGTTTTTCTCGTTTTGAATGTAAAAGTGATACATGCTTGAGAATACTTAGTTTCCTTATACTCATTCGACATGTGAAACTCAACTATAACGAATTGTAAAAGGCTTCACAAAATAGGGTTCATACCGAATTATAAACATGAACGACTCAATTCAAGGATCTCAATAAGCGTATATAGAAGTAAATACTCAGAACTTAAGAACCCCAGAATGTCATGTCCCGAGCCTACACCCTGGGCGGGACTGGCACTCGAGAACCATTGTTGCATTGTTGGCACCAAGCGAACCCTTGGTCTGACTTACTACTTAGCGTAACACTTTACTCAACAAAGATAAGTTCATGAAATAAACTAGAATTTTATAAATGAAAACATTCAACTGGCCAAATGTGACAACTCAAGTTTTATAAGAAAAATAACTGAAATGGATAAGACTAATGAACTAACAATAACTAACTATCTATGAAGCCTCCAATAACTGAGATGGACGTCGGGACAAGACCCACGACATCCTAATAAACTAGAATAATAAAGCAACAAAAAGAAAATCCTCCGGAAGCAAGAAGGCTCACCAACAAGTCTGAAGCTCAACTTGATCAATGAAGCGCTGAATGCTGATCCGATTACCTGTATTTGTATCATAAAATGATGCAGGCCAAATGGCGTCAGTACATTGAATGTACGAACATGCGAGGGGAATTCTAAAACAAGACATAAGCTTGAAAAGGAACTGGAGAAACTTACCTCGTCTCAACTCAACTCAATTCTTTTCAATATAAAGCAGTAATAAAAAAGTAGTATAAAGAAAAGCTTTAAAACATGAAGATAACAACTCAGTGTATCGAAAAACAAACAATAACTCAGTTTGTAGATGAAAATACAAGTAACTCTGTGTATATAAAAATATGAAATATCTCTGTTGGAGTTTCTCTAACCAACAACCATCACTATGAGCTATGTAATGATACAATGTCTTACCTCACGCTGCCAGGGCCATCCTATACCTTGCCGGGGGTATAGAACCTAAATACTAAATGGATCCACTAGTCTATGCTAAAAGGATTAAGAAATCATCTAAAGAGTATGACCCTTTTCTACCCATGTTGGCTACACGGTTTATGGAGATTTTGAATTATCTAAACCCAAGCTCATCCCCACATCAGTGCTCAATACTATTCCCAAAATGTAACTAGCTCATATGTTTAAAAACATAATTCTTTCCGTGGTTTGAGATTATTACTCAAAAACTAACTTAAAAGCTCTCTTGGAAATCGGTGTTTCCTCTCTTGTTTAAATGTGAAAACATTTACTCTTTGGGAATATTTAGTTTCCATATAATATTTTGAAGAAAATGAACTTCACTCTTACTCTTACTCAACTCAATGCTCAAGTTTTAAAACAAGTTTAAAACATTTGTAGAAGACATCTTAAAATGACTTGAAGAACTCTCAAGACTTGACTCTTAACTCTACCCTATATTTGAATTATGAATTCAAGGTTATGATTTGTGATAGGAAGGATATAGTGATGATTAAAAGTGTTTTTAGATAGTTAATCATGAGAAACGGTAAAAAAACACTGTCTGGGAGCAAGTCCGCGACACAGAGATGTATTTTAATATTTGGTTGCGAAACAATTTTTGAGACAGTGGGGTGCACGATCTCTCCGTGAAGCGGAGAGGAAAAGTTCACTCTGAAAGAACAGGTCCGGGACGGGGACCTGGTACGTGTTTTCTTTTCGATTTTTTTCTTCTTCGTTTTCTAACCCCGATTCACCTAGATTTGATTTTTTTTCTCAATTTCTCCTTACATCCAGATACCCAACAAATGTACACAAGAATCTACTCATAAACGACTCTAAAATCGACACAATTTCCTCAAGAACTCAACAATCCCATCCTAACTCAAGAATGAAAGCCAATTTCAAGAACACAATTTAAGATCATCAAACTTTCAACTTTCTAGAACGAATTTCGCTGAAATAAACATGATTGACGCGTGGGTGAACAAACCCAATGCTATGAAAGTCTCACATACCTCTTAGGATCGAATCCTTGGTGAAATCCGCAATGAAATCCTCAAGAACTCGACGAAATCTTTACCATTCTCTTCTTTTCTCCTCTTTTCTCCTCTTTTCTCTTCTCTCAAAGCCCTAGCGTAAATTGTACTTGACTAAGCTGAAGAAAATCAGTTTAGACCCATAATTAATTACTAAAAATGAATTAATTCTGATAGGATAAGGAAAATACCAAAATACCCCTCTTAAATTAGGGTAACTTTCCTTAGATGGATAACCCGACTTCAAACAGGCATATCTCCCTTATACGAGCTCAAAAATTAGCAAACTCGATGGCGTTGGAAAGATAATTCCAAGAACTTTCATTTTATACATTTTAGCCCATCTAACTCATTTTGTACTAAGAGTTATGGTAGTTTGAAGTTGATCCAAAACTCATACTTAGCATATCTTGCAAAAAAAATCAGAATTTCATTCTTTCCAAAAATGGTTCTTTCTAATTCTAGCTCTTTCAAATAGCGAGGTGTTACAATATCTCTCCCTTGGCAACATTCATCCTTGAGATTACTCTTAGTAGGCTAAGGGTGCAACATCTAACATTCAACTCAAACACCCAACAACAAAAATATAAATACAACATGCCTACTTAAAATAAATGCCAAGAAAAGGATTAGTACCTTAATTTGGAATTTCTCCGGACTCAAAGAGATGTGGGTGTTGCGGTAGCTCCAACTCATAAAATACATTACCAATCCTCTTGGATATCCTGTAACGACAAATATATCAGGGAGTAAGCTTCCCCTTCTTACCGAATCTCATAACACCCTTCATGGGTGAACCTTCAAGTATACCCAATCATCTACTTCAAACTCTAAGTCTCTTCTTCTAACATCAGTGTAGGATTTCTGACGACTCTGTGCTCTTTTTAATCTCTCTTGAATAACCTCCACTTTCTCCATAGCTTGATGAACTAAGTCTGGTCCTATAAACCCAACTTCACCAACTTCAAACCAGCCAATAGGAGATCTGCATCGTCTCCCATAAAGAGCTTCATAAGGAGCCATCTGGATGCTAGAATGATAACTACTGTTGTAAGAAAATTCTATGAGAGGTAGGTGATCATCCTAATTACCTTAGAAATCAATCACAGAAGCTCTTAACATATCTTCTAAAGTCCAAATAGTGCCTTTGCTTGACCATCAGTTTGAGGATGAAAAGCAGTACTCAAGTTCACCTTTGAACCCAAACCTTTCTGAAATGACTTCCAAAATTGCATAGTAAATTATGCACCTCTATCTGAAATAATAGACATCGGAACTCCATGAAGTCTGACTACCTCTTGAATATGTAACTTAGGATAATCTTCTGCTGAATGGGTAGTCTTTACCGGTAAGAAATGGGCTGATTTAGTCATTCGATCTACAAATCCCCAAATCAAATCATATTGCCTGCGAGACTGTGGTAAACCTGTAATAAAGTCCATATTGATCATCTCCCACTTCCATTCCAGAAGTTCTATATTCTGAGCTATACCACAGGGCCTCTGGTGCTCTACCTTGACTTGTTGGCAATTCAGAGACTTAGCAACGAACTCTGCAATGCCTTTCTTCATACTACTCCACCAATAAACCTCTCTCAAGTCACGATAAAACTTTGTGGAACCCGGATGGATAGAATATCTGGAGCTATGAGCTTCCTCCATGATTCTCTCATGGAGTTCATCCACCCTTGGTGTACACAATCTACCTTGACACCTCAATACACCATCTCCCCCTTGTTCAAAAGCCATCACTTTTTGCTTATGAACATTTGCCTTCAATTCAAGCAAAGTAGGATCTTGGTCTTGTTTCTCTTTCACTTCTGACACTAATGATGATTCAGCCCCATTCATCACCACCACTCCTCCTTCATTGGAATCCATCAATCGAACTCCTAGTCGTGCAAGTCGGTGCATATCCTTCGCTAACTCTCTCTTGTCTTCCTCAACATGGGCGGTACTACCCATAGACAATCTGCTTAAAGCATCAGCAACCACATTAGCCTTACCTGGGTGATATAGAATACTCATGTCATAATCCTTGAGTAACTCCAACCACCTCCTTTGTATGAGATTTAGCTCTTTCTGACTAAACACATACTGAAGACTCTTGTGATCGGTGAACACATCCACATGAACACCATAAATATAGTGACGCCAGATATTTAAAGCAAACACTACGGCAGCCAACTCTAGATCATGGGTTGGGTAATTCTTTCTGTGAACCTTAAGCTGTCTGGAGGGATAAGCTATAACCTTGCCATTCTGCATTAACACACAATCCAAACCGACTCTGGGCGCATCACAATATACCAAAAATCCTTGCGTACCTTCTGGTAAGGTCAATACTGGGGTTGTAGTCAACCACTTTTTCAATTCCTGAAAACTTTTCTCACAAGCTTCAGACCATTGAAACTTAACTGTTTTCTGAGTCAACTTAGTCAAAGGAGATGAAATAGATGAGAACCCCTCGACGAACCTTCTATAATAGCCAGCCAATCCCAAAAACTCCTAATGTCAGTTGGAGACGTGGGTCTAGGCCAGTTCTGCACTGCCTCTATCTTTTGAGTGTCAACTCAAATCCCATCAACGGAAATAATATGTCCTAAGAATTCCACAGACTCAAGCCAAAAGTCACACTTAGAAAATTTAGCATACAACTCTCTATCCTTGAGAGTTTGAAGAACTACTCGGAGATGAATAACATGATCCTCCTCATTTCTCGAATAGATTAGAATGTCATCAATGAATATGCTAACAAACATATCTAAATAAGGCCTGAATACTCTGTTCATAAGGTCCATGAATGCTGCAGGTGCATTATTCAAACCAAATAACATGACCAAAAACTCGTAATGACCATAGCGGGTCCTGAAAGCTAACTTAGGGATATCACTTTCTGTTACTCTCAACTGATGATAGCCAGATATGAGGTCTATCTTAGAAAAACAAGTGGCACCCTAAAGTTGATCGAAAAGATCATCAATTCTCAGAAGAGGATACTTATTCTTGAGAGTAACCTTGTTCAACTGACGGTAATCTATGCACATTCTCAGAGAACCATCTTTCATTCTCACAAATAAGACCGGAGCGCCCTAAGGTGAGACACTTGGTCGAATAAAACCTTTCTCAAGAAGATCTTTCAACTGCTCTTTTAACTCTTTTAACTCAGCTGAAGCCATTCTATATGGCGGAATAGAGATAGGACGAGTATCTGGAAGAATATCTATATCAAAGTCTATTTCTCTCTCAGGAGTGACTCCAGGAAGGTCATCTAGAAAGACTTCTGGAAACTCACTAACAACTGGAACTGACTGAATATGTGGTGTCTCAACACTAGAGTCATTAACTCAGACTAAGTGATAGACACAACCCTTGGAACTAACTTTCTTGCCTTAAGGTACGAAATGAAACTACCCTTAGGCACTGTTGAACTACTCTTCCACTCTATAACTGGCTCATTAGGAAATTGGAACTGAACAACTCGAGTTCTACAGTGGACTGAGGCATAACAAGTATGAAGCCAGTCCATACCTAGAATGACATCGAAATCTACCGTGTCTAACTCAACTTAATCAGCCATGGTGCTCTTGTGATTGATGGAAATGGTATAATCACGATAGACTCTCTCAACTAGAATAGACTCATCAACAGGTGTGGAAACACTGAAGGGCTCAAGAAGTTTCACAGGAAGAACATCAAAATTCATCACAACATATGGAGTCACAAAATATAGACTCTCTCCTGGATCTAGCAAAACATAAACATCAAAATTAAAGACTTTGATCATACCAGTGAAAACATCTGGTGAATCCTCTTGCTCTTGGCGACTAGTAATAACATACAGACGGTTCGTTCCTCCGCCTGCCCCTAAAGTAGCTCCTCTAGATGCAGCCCTGTCTGGTGAAGCAACTGAAGAAGATTGGGCTCTATTGCCCCCATTTCCATTACCTTTCCTGTTCTTAGGGCATTCTTTCATAAAGTGGCCGTTCAGACCACACTTAAAGAAACCAGTGGAGTCATCACGACACACCCCTGAGTGGATCCTATTACACTTAGCACATGCAGGAGTCCCATTACCTCCTTCTGCCACACTACCTTGAGATTGCACAGGTCTAGCTCTGAAATTTTATGAATTCTGATTGTTGAACTCACCTATGTTCCTTGGTGCAACTGCATTAACAGATGACAGAGTAGGTCCCTTTTTCTTATGTTGGAAAGATGACCGGTTGGCATTACTCTTCTGCTTCCCGAACTCATTCCCAGTGTTATCTTTCTTGTTTCGGAACTCTTTCATATCTCTCAGATTATCCTCCTCAACCTGTTGCACATGGATCATCAACCTTGCTATGTTCATATCCCCTATTATCATAGCTGCCTTGCCTTCCTTACTTGACAGACAATACAACCCAGCAACAAACAGACTCATCCTACTTCTCGTGTCAGCAACCATCTCCGGAGCATAACGGGAAAGTTGGGTGAACTTAAGGCTATACTCATGCACACTCATAGATTCCTACTTAAGAGTGAGGAATTCTCTTACCTTTGCCTCTCTTAGCTCACGGGGAAAGAAACACCCCATGAATTCACTCTCAAACACAATACAACTCACTATCGGTGCATCCTCAACTCTACCCTTTTTCCATTAGTCAAACCAGATTCTAGCAACACTCTTCAGTTGATATGCAGCTAGTTCCACTCGCTCAGCATCGGCAACGTGCATAACCTCAAAGACTTTCTGCAGTTCCTCTACAAAGTTTTCCAGGTCCTCATTGACACTTGAACCAGTGAATCTTGGAGGATTCATCCTTAAGAACTCACAGATCCTTGAAGTATCAGCCACTTCCTGTCGATTCTCTCTTTGTGGCCCAGCTTGATTGGTCACAACTTGGTTCAACATTCAGATGTCCTTACGAAACTCAGCATTGGTGACCTCTCCTTGGGGTTGCACTTTAGGTGCATTAGGTACCCTTTGACCCTCAACATTCCTCCTAGAAGGACGACCTCAGACATCTGTTCGTGGAGGCATGATCTAAAAGATACGCGCAAGCACGAGTTAGAAAGAAACTTTATAGAGTTGAACTCTATCATACGAAATGAGTATGGAAGAAATGAGATAGTTCCTAAATGTTACAGCCACCTAATTATGGATGTGACGCGTTTCACACCGATAACTAGGACTATACAGACACGACTTCATACACTCCCTAGGACTCTTGAACTCTGGGTTCTGATATCAAGTTTTTCATGCCTCAAGCCTACACCCTGGGCGGGACTGGCACTCGAGAACCAATGCTGGCCCAAAGCAAACCCCTTGCCTGACTTATTACTCAGCAGAAGAATTTACTCAACAAAGATAAGTTCATGAAATAAACTAGAATGTTATAAAAGAAAACATTCAACTGGCCAAATGTGACAACTCATGTTTTATAAGCAAAATAACTGAAATGGATAAGACTAATGAACTTACAATAACGAACTGTCTATTAAGCCTCTAATTACTGAGATGGACGTCGAGACAACACCCACGACATCTTAATAAATTAGAATAATAAAGCAAAAAAAGGGAATCCTCTGGAAGCAAGGAGGGTCACCAACAACTCTGAAGCTCAACTGGATCAACGAAGCGCTGGATGCTGATCCTGATTACCTGTATCTACATCATAAAATTATGTAGACCAAATGGCATCAGTACATTGAATGTATGAGCATGCTAGGGGAATTCTAAAACAAGACATAAGCTTGAAAAGGTACTGAAGTAACTTAACTCGTCTCAACTCAACTCAACTCTTTTCAATATAAAGTAGTAATAAAAATATGCAGTATGAAGAAAAGCTTTAAAATATGAAGATAACAACTCAGTGTATCGAAAAACACATAATAACTTAGTTTGTATATGTAAATACAAGTAACTCTGTGTATATAAGAATACAAAATATCTCTGTGGGAGTTTCTCTAACCGACAACCATCACTATGAGCTATGTGATGATACAACGTCTTACCTCAAGTTTCCAGGGTCATCCTATACCTTGCCGGGGGTATAGAACCTAACTACTAAATGCATCCACCAGTCTATACTAAAAGCATTAAGGAATCATCTAAAAAGTATGATCCTTTTCTATCCATATTGGCTACACGGTTTATGGAGACTTTGAGTTATCTGAACCCAAGCTCGTCCCCACATCGGTGCTCAATACTACTCCCAAAATGTTGTTGCTCATATGTTTAAAAACATAACTCTTTCTGTGGTTTGAGATTATAACTCAAAAACTAACTCAAAAGCTCTCTTGCAAATCGGAGTTTCCTCTCTTGTTTAAATGTGAAGCATTTACTCTTTGGGATTACTTAGTTCCCATATAATCTTTTTAAGAAAATGAACTTCACTCTTACTCTTACTCAACTCTATGCTCAAGTCTTAAAACAAGTTTAAAACATTTGTAAAAGACTTCTTTAACTGACTCGAAGAACTCTCAAGACTTGACTCTTAACTCTACCTTGAATTTGAATTATGAATTCAAGGTTATGATTTATGATAGAAAAGATATCGTGATGATTAAGAGTGTTTTTAGATAGTTAATCATGAGAAACGGTAAAAAAGCTATTGTCTGATAGCAAGTTCGCGACGCGGAGATGCATTTTAATGTTTGGTTGCAAAATAACTTTTGAGACAGTGGGGTCCGCTATCTGTCCTCGACGCGGAGAGGAAAAGTTCACTTTGAAGGAAAAGGTCTGCGACGCGGACCTGGTACGTGTTTTCTGTCCGATTTTTTTCTTCTACGTATTCTAACCCCGATTCACCTATATTCGATTATTTTTCAAAATTTCTCCTTAGATTCAGATACCCAACACATGTACACAAGAATCTACTCATAAACGACTCTAAAATCGACATGATTTCCTCAAGAACTCAACAATCCCATCCTAACTCAAGAACGAAAGCCAGTTTCAAGAACACAATTCAAGATCATCAAACTTTCAACTTTCTAGAATGAATTTCACTGAAATAAACATGATTGGCGCGTGGTTGAACGAACCCAATGCTATGAAAGTCTCACATACCTCTTAGGATCGAATCCTTGGAGAAATCCGCAACGAAATTCTCAAGAACTCGATGAAATATTGACCTTTCTCTTCTTTTCTCCTCTTTTCTCTTCTCTCAAAGCCCTAGCGTCAGTTGCACTTGCGTAAACTGAACCAAATCAGTTTAGACCCCTAATTAATTACTAAAATGAATTAAATCTGATAGGATAAGGAAAAGACCAAAATACCGCTCTTAAATCTGGGTAACTTTCCTTAAATGGACAACCCAACTTCAAACGGGCATATCTCCCTCATACGAGATCAAAAATTAGAAAAATCAGTGGCATTGAAAGATAATTCCATGACCTTTCATTTGATACCTTGTAGCCCACCTAATTCATTCTGTACTAAGAGTTATGGCCGTTTGAAGTTGACCCAACACTCATACCTAGCATATCTTGCCAATTTTTTTAGATTTTCATTCTTTCCAAAAATGGTTCTTTCTAATTCTAGCTCTTTCAAATAGCGAGGTGTTACACATAACTCAAAGACTCAATTATACTACTCATCTTAAGAATGCTCGACTCATAGGGTTCATGCAAAATTATGGGCATGAACAACTCAATTCTAGGACCTCCATGTATAAAATATAGTAATCCCATAATTAGAAATATAGTTTCACAAAGGATTACCAACGCAATACTCAAAAACTTGAGGACACTACTTTTCTCAAGGACACTCTATTCATAGAGTTCATGCGGAATTATGGACATGAACGACTCGACTCAAGGGTCACAATGACAACATAGAACTCATGTGTTCAACTCTTATCATTCTCATACTAAAGTACGCAAGTCCTAAAATAAGTTAGAATTAGTTGCAAAAAAACTTCTCAAAAAGGGACTCAAGGGTTTTTCTGAAACTTTACTCTTAATCTATGATTTAATTTGAACTGAAGATTTAAGAGTTATGATTAGGATATGAATGATCTCTCAAGGATTAATGAATCTTAGGATAGTTAATGTCAATAGGGAAACAAATACACGATTGGATGGATAGCATACGGGACGAAAGACGGAAGGGAACGGAAATAAAAAGTGACCTGACGCTCCCGGCGCAGGGGTGGCCCATCACGCTAGGCCTTCATTTACTGGGGTCTGAATAAGTGTACTGTTGGCGCGTCGCGCCAGGCCTTCATTTACTAGGGATCTGATTGGGTGTGCTGTTGGCACATCCCATCAGGCCTCCATTTATTGGGGGTCTGATTGGGCGCACTGCTAGCGCATCGCTCCAAGCCTCCATTTATTGGGGGTCTTATTAGGCGCACTGTTGGCACGTCGCCCCAACCCAGAAACTTTTGACGAATTTTTCTTCTCAATTTCAATCCCTAACTCATCTAGAATCGAATGATTACCTCCCAACTCGTTGTGAATAATAAACCCATCACTAATCTAAGAAAATCTCGCTCAAAACTTATGAAGAATCACCCTCATTCGCAAAACCCTCACCTCAAAAACTCAATAAGACTCTATTATTAAAAGAATGAGCATAACCTCAAGAACTTCTCATGAATTCGAATCAATCAACTCCAAAAATGAGATCTAAGGATGAATTTACATGATTGGCATGTGGGTGAATGAACCCAACACTATGAGAGCTTACATACCTTGAAGAACAATGTTTCTTGGCGAAATCTTGGGTTTCTTGAACAATTGCTTCGAACCTTGAATTTTCTTTTCTTGAACTTCTCTCTAGAAAACCCTAAGCGTTTGGAATTGAATGAAACTGATCCCAAATCAGTTTAGACCCCTAGTTTGTGAAAAAATTATTTAGCCCTAATGGGGGGGTAAGGAAAAGACTAAAATACACTTTCTTATTCGGGTGGAAGGCTTTAACTAGAGAGGCTGCACTCAAACAGGCTTATCTCCCTCATTCGAACTCAGATTTTATCAAACTCAGGGGAGTTGGAAAGAGGAATCAAATATCTTTGATTTGATACTAATTGGCCACCTAACACTTTATGTGCTTAAAAATATGGTCGTTTGAATTTGACCAAAAATTTAAAAGAACTTATGTATGACTTGAACCAATTTCTCTTTAGTTCTTTGTGGAACTTGAGGTGCTACCTCTAGTGACCTTAACACCTAAGAAAATTTTCAACTGCTCGGTGAAATCTTATTCACAAACGAAGAATGGTTCGAGTCTTATCTCAAAAAATTTTGAGATGTTACAATATCTCTCCCTTGGAATCATTCGTCCTTGAATGACGACTGGACTGGGGATGAAACAGGGTTACTCTTACTATCTCTTCTGACTCCTGAACTTGCCAACTAACATAGCCTGAACTGACTCATTCTAAGAGTTGGGACTCTCTATAGCACATAAGTTAAGAACGATGTTGTTTTGCACAAAGTCACGCTCTCTTTGAAGTTATCTTATCTGAAACAAAGGAAGTCTGGGCATGAAGTAAGTATAAGAATACTATGCCTGGGGTAACATGACTGCTAGTTGTTAAGCTTAGCAACACTCCTCGACTATGCTCTTCTTTCCTTGTTACCATACCTCATTGGCTGCAACTGATACTTCCCACAAGGGTACATGACTACTCTTACCAAGGTCTGAGTCTAACGGTAGGCTCTTACTGTATTCAAGCTTAACCCAAAATCCAAAGGTTCGGCTTCTATACCTCTATATGGAATCTCATCCCAAGAATATTACTCCTTACCAGCACATTCAACCAACATCGGACTTATATCAAAAACCACCTAATGTTTAACAAAACCACATTCAAGCTTAGTACTCTAACAACTCCATGGACTCCTACTAACCAACTTCTTAAGAAGTTCTCATTCTCTCATCATCTCTACCATAGAAACTAGCATTTCCCATATTACTACTCGGAACAAACTAAGGACTCTCATTTAACTTTCACTCATAGTGAAACCTCATCCTCTTCTTCCTCCATATTTATAACCTTAGATGGAATTATCACACCATCACTATCACGATAAGAGCATTAACCTTCTACTTCTCGCATCACTCAACTACTAAAATGAATCACTAAAAAGCTTTAGGGTAAAAGATCAATGAGCTAAAGTCTTTGCCCATTATTCTGGAAACTGAGCATAGATGCTAATCTCTCTAAAGTGTATGAGCGTAGGTCATGAACACAATCCTGACATTAGAAACATCAACATGATTATGTAATCATTGGACTTTGAGGAATACACTGGAGTATGAATGGATTGACATACCACATTAACTTTTCCTAAACATATTACTATCTGATTCTCGACACTTGACTTCGTTTCTCATCTTATCATTTCCCCTTAAGTCTAAAGCCGACACTTGAAAGATATGGACCTACTCTATCATCTCTAAACTGGTCCACATTCCCTTTACTCTAATACTCAGGAAAAGCTTATCCCCTTACTACCGAATTCTCCATAAGCGGGTACTAAGATTCCTTCCAAGACCTCTCTCTAAGATACTTCTCTTAACTTCTTCCCGTCGGCTTATAAGTCCACTTCATCCAACTCTTAAGGAAAAAAATAACACTTGCACCAGCCTATTCCATATTGGTAGCTCAATTATACTATCTAGGCACACATGAAATATCATAACGGACCTCTTCTGGCCACATACAATCTCAGGCGTACCTCTTACTGCTCTACCTTCATTTCTCTCCTCTATTGGTCATAATACCACATTTTCATTGCAAAGTACCACTTTGATTTCCTCACCTATTTCAGGTCAAACCTACTAGATCAGATCTCAAAACTAACACCATCACTCTCATGTTACCATCTTTTGGTCACGCCACTCATCTCGAATTCAAGCTTAGTATTTATTTTCAAACACGGATATCAAAATACTTTCTCACATCTTATACTACTTACGACTGCAAGAAAAGTCATGAAACACTCACCCACTAAGATCTCATGATGAGTAGTCAATCTTTAGCTCTTCGTCTACCTACCTACATATTACCTTCACCTTTCATTTCACAACTTAAGTACTATTTATTCACTTACTGCGCATTATCTCTCAAATAGTTCTATCGTTCTCTTAATACCATAAGATTCCCCTTCTAAATTCATAGGCCTAGCTTGGGTCAATCACCTCATGCATACTCTGATCTCTGATTCAACACATATATTTAGTTTTCTCTAACACGATGGCACATCGACATTAACTTTATTTTGGTTAAAACTATACTATATCTCATCCTGATTAGTAATTATTCCTCTTCCTTCTATCACAAACTCTCTACCACATTATTATTCCTTATTCCACTCAAAAAGGAAATTCATCATTTATAACTGACTGGGATTGCAATAACATAATCTCCCCCATCACTATCTCCCTTTCACAAATTCCTATACCTCTGCATGATTTTCTCTAACTCTGGGCACTTTTACTACCACTGCTTCTAAAGTCATAACTCAGATTATCCTTTCGGGTGAAAATACTACCCAAGCTCTATAACATACTTCTTCATAAGGATCTCAGCTGAAACAAGGTTTAGAGAAGAGAGTACATCTCGCTTTCACCTAAAATGCACGATTCATATGAATGTGAGTGCATTCTTTCGAATCTTAATGGTTAACTCACTCACAGACTCCTCTCAAGCTCCTCTATAGTCTCATGACTTCCTCAAGACTTTTTCTAAGAATAACTCATCCATAAGGATCTTGGGCTTTACTTTTCAACCACCTTTAGTATGAGGGGTAGTCGAATGGATATTAGAACGCTCAAGTTAGAATAAATTCCTTATGTCACAATTCTACTGCACGATTTCGAGTATGAAAGAAGGGAAACTTTTCATAAATGTCTATAGTCCCTCATTTATAGAAATGGGGCCCTCACAACCATAAATAAGATCCTATTGACACAGCTTCATAGACACCATAGGACACTTGAACTCTGTGCTCTGATACCAAGTTTATCACACCCAAAGCCTACACCCTGGGCAAAACTGGCACTCGAGAACCGTTGCTGGTTCCCAAGTGAACCCTTGGCCTCGCTCATTACTCAGTGGAAGACTTACTCAAGTAAAATGGGAACTCCAAATGTATAAATAACTTTAAAAACTCAATTTGAAGTCAACTCCAATAATTGTCTGAAAATAATTTAACAAGTTATAGTTAAATGTCTCATGACCTCAAAACATTCTAACAACAAAGGAAATAATGAGAGACTCCTTGACCTTTTAAACTATATATGAAGCCTCTACTATTACATAAGGATTATTAGGACAAGACCCACGACATCCTAACAAACTGAAAGTAAAAGAGGAACCTTTCAGAAGCAATGAGGCTCACCAAAACTAAAATGGAACTGCAAGTGGTATCAACAGAGCGTCTGTTGATGACCCTGAATACTTGTATCTGCATCATAAAAGATGCAGGCCAAATGACGTCAGTACGTTGAATGTACGAGCATGTAAGAGGAATACTGAAACATAACATAAGTTTGAACTGATAAAAAGGGAACATACTTACCTCGTCTCATCACACTCAACTTGACTCAACTCAAGGATGCTCAACTCAAAGATACTCAACTAAACTCAAGGATACTCAACTCGAAGATACTCAACTCAAGGAATAAGCAACAATAAAATATGCAATATATGCAAGGCTTTTAAAACAGTTGATAATAATTCAATTGTATGCAAAAATACAATAATAACTCTTATTTGGGAGATTATGTAACCGACAATCATCACTATGATCTACGTGATGATATAGCGTCTCGCCCATACTACCAGAACTGTCTTATACATTGCCAAAGAATATGACATCCTCAACTAAGTGGATCCAATAATATATGTTTAAAATCAATACAAAATCATCTAAAAAGTATGACACTTTACCCATGTTGGCATACATGGTTTATGAGGATTTTGAGTTGTTTGAACTCATTCCCATATCGATGCTCAATACTACTCCCAATAATATATATAAGTCATGCTCAAATATTTAAAAACATTACTCTTTCTCAATTTGAGATAATTACTCAAAAGATCCTCTAAAAAGAGGTGATGCTCAAGACTCCTCATAAACTCATTTAGAAATCAATGTTTCGCTTGTTTAAAATGTAAAGTGTTACATGCTCGGGAATACTTAGTTCCCTTATACTCATTTTGACATGTGAAACTCAACTCTCCTCATTCTCATACTCATTTACTCAAGTCTTAAAACAAATTATAACTAATTGTAAAAGACTTCTAAAAAATAGGGTTCATGCCGAATTATAGACGTGAATGACTCAATTCAAGAATCTCAATAACCGTATATAGAACTCAATACTCAGAACTTAATAACTCCAGAACTCAAGGACTCAATGATACTACTCATCTTAAGAATGCCCAACTATAGGGTTCAAGCAGAATTATGGAGATGAACGACTCAATCCTAGGACCTCCATGTATAACTTATAGTAATCCCATAATTAGAAATATAGTTTCACAACGGATTAGGAACTCAATACTAAAGAACTCAAAACTCGAAGATACTACTCCTCTCAAGGACACTCAATTCATAGAGTTCATGCGGAATTATGGACATGAACGACTCGAATCGAGGGTCTGAATGACAACATAGAACTCATGTGTACAACTCTTCTCATACTCATACTCAAGTATTGAAGTCCTAAAACAAGTTAAAATTAGTTGCAAAAGACGTCTCAAAAAGAGACTCAAAGGTTTTTCTAAAACTTTACTCTTAATCTATGATTTAATTTGAAATAAAGATTTAAGAGTTATGATTAGGATATGAATGATCTCTCAAGGATTAATGAAGCTTAGGATAGTTAATGTCAATAGGGAAATGAATACACGATTGGATCGATAGCATACGGGATGAAAGACGAAAGGTAATGGAAAGGAAAAGTTGTCTAACACTCCAGGCGCAGAGGTGGCACGTCGCGCTAGGCCTCCATTTACTGGCGGTCATCTTGGGCGCACAGTTGGCGCGTCGCGCTAGACCTATATTTATTGGAGGTCTGATTGTGCGCACTGCTGGAGCGTTGCACTAGGCCTCCATTTACTAGGGGTCTGATTGGGCGCAACACTAGCACGTCGTGCCAGGACTCCATTTACTGGGGTCTGATTGGGTGCAGTTCTGGTGCGTTACCCCAACCCCAACTAAGAAACTTTCAACGAATTTTTCTTCATGATTTCAAGCCCTAACACATCTAGAATCAAATGACTACCTCCCAACTCATTTAGAATCATAAACCCATCACTAATCCAACAAAATATCACTCAAAACTCCTCAAGAATCACCCTCATTCACAAAACCCTCACCTCAAAAACTCAACAAGACTCTATTTTTAAAGAATGAACATAACCTCAAGAACTTCTCATGAATTCGAATCAATCAACTCCAAAAATGAAATCTAAGGATGAACTTACATGATTGGCGTGTGGGTGATAAAACCCAACACTATGAGAGCTTACATACCTTGAAAAATAATTGTTCTTGGCGAAATCTTGGGTTTCTTGAACAATTGCTTGGAACCTTGAATTTCTTCTCTTGAACTTCTCTCTAGAAAACCCTAAGTGTTTGGAGTTGAATGAAACTGATCCCAAATCATGTTAGACCCCTAATTGGTGAAAAAAATGTTTAGGCCTAATGGGCTAAGGAAAAGACTAATATACCCTTTCTTAATTCAGGTGGAAGGCTTTAACTAGAGAGACTGCACTCAAACGGGCATATCTCCCTCATCCGAACTTAAATTTTAAGAAACTTGGTGGCGTTGGAAAGAGGACTCAAAGATATTCGATTTGATACATCATGGGCCACCTAACTCTTTATATGCTAAAATTTATGATCGTTTGAAGTTGACCCAAAACATAAAAGAACTTATGGATGAGTTGAACAAATTTCTGTTTAGTTCTTTTTGGAACTCAAGTTGCTACATCTAGTGACCTTAACACCTAATAAAATTTAAAATTTCTCAGTAAAATTTTATTCACAAACGAAGAATGTTTCGAGTCTTAGCTCAATAATTTTCGGGGTGTTACACCTTCCTCCCGTAAAACTAACCAACTCTCTCATACTCTCAAATTCTCAAAATCCCATTCCCTTTTTCAATTCCCAAAATCCCCTCAAGTTTTTCTCTCTCAAAATAAAGGAAGAAAAAGCTAGGGTTTTGAAACCAAGTCTCTTTTTTCACCATTTTATTGGGCTTCAAGCTCAAGGTATGTACGGGTTACGTTCCAACCACTTCTTTTGATGTATTAGATGGATTGTCAAGACTATGTTAGACTTCTGCTTTAATGTCAAAATTTCCATTAATGTGAGATTCTATACTTTTGTCTATTATTTTATGTATGTATATATCAAGTGGCTTGTGTAGGGCCTATCAGGGTCTTATACGTCATGTCACGTCTAGGGTGTACTTTTGGTCATGACAGTTTGTGTGTATTAGAGGGTCCTTTCGATGTTTTGAGAGTTGGTTGTGCTTCTGATGACTGCAGACCTTGCTCTCGCGAGAGTCACGTTAGCAAAGATCTACTCGCATTCACAAAGGGTCCTCTGGTCAAACCCTTGCTTTTGCGAAGGCTTTTTTCCTTTTGACCTTCATGAAAGCGAAGCCTTTTTTGCGATCCTGATAGTCCTATTTTATGTGGGGTTCTCTTAAACAACCCTTTTTTCACTTAAGTGACATCAGAGAAGGTTTATGGCTGTTCTTTTAGGCTTTTATCCCATTTTCCCCATTTAGAGTTTTCGAAAACCCTTGCAGACGATCTTTGACACGACCCAAAAAGAGTCATGTGTGACACCTACACTTAACCTTCTAGGTGGGCGAACAAACGAAGGCAAACCCCAACTTAAATTAGTTTTTCAACTTATGCACTATGATAATAATGCGGAAACTCAAACCTTATTAAAGTAAGAAATACAAAATCATCTAGAGTCTACTACATACAGTTTTCAAAAACCTAAAAGTCATCACATGAACGATATCTAATCCAAAAATAAAAAGTCTAAGAGTATTAACGACACCAGAATAAATAAATAAATAAATAAAGTAGTTTGTGACCAAAAACTAAGAACATCATGTCATGACCGAGAGAATTCAACACGAACTAGAATGAATAGCTCACCCTGGAACCTGATGTGATGGATTCTTGCTAGAGATAAGGATGAGTCGAAGTCGCTGGTATACTCGCTGCACTCCACAAAAGGAAAACAAAGAAAAACACAAGTAGGGGTCAGTACAAGGCAACTTGTAGTGAGTAGATATCATCGGCCAACTCAAAATAGAAACCAATATGCATAAAGTGATAACATGAAATCAACTATAGCACTTAGCAGGTGGCAGGCAACAAACAACATGAACAAGTGACAAAAGTAATGCAGCAAGTACGTAATTAGTCATAATATCAAGAACACACATGAGGACTCATGCCTCCGCACCACTCTTTTGGGAAATGGGTTCTTTGAGATTGAGTATATTAAGTTATTTTCATATGTTTTCCTTTAATGTTACCATGCCGGAAAGTGATACATGATCCAATAATATCGTGCCGGCTTGTCGCACCCGATCCAAATATATCGTGTCGGCTCATGACACCTCATCCTACCATAAAGTTAATTTATCATTCTTATTTTATCATCACTTGTTGAGTACGGTGTGGTTTGGTACTAACCCCTTGTTTCTACATTTTGTGTAGATTACTAGCCCGAACCTTCGTGATACTTTCTCTTCTTTTCTTGTCCGAGGCTTCTTGTGGAAGTTTGTGAGGTAGCTTTTTGTCATTTCAGCGGACCTTCTTACTCCTATTTATGATCTTGTTCTACTTAATTGAAAACATCATTTGAGACTTGTGGTTTTTTTTCAAATCCATTGTAATAGATTAGAGGCTTGTGCACGTGACTATAGGGTTTTGGGGTTTTATTTTGAGTTGATTATGATTTCCGCATTAGTAGATGGTGTTCAATTTTATTTTTTTTGATTCCCCATTCACCATATTAGTTGGGTATTAGGCTAACTTATCTTGGTAGGATAATACAAGTGTCATCACGTCTAATTTTGGGTCGTGACACTAAAGGATTAACTAGGCTTTTTCTTCATGTTTTGGATGTAAAACCAGTCAAGCGCATTCTCTTAATTAAATCCAAACTTATTCATGAAGTTTGTTGCCATATCCACCTGCTCAACCCGTTTCTGAGGGTCTTGTTCAATATACCGTTATAGGGCTTCCCAGTGAGACTCCTCATGAACAACTTCATTCTTATATTCTCATCCCTTCCCACTCCACGTCGGGGTGCATGCACAAATCCTCATAGCTCAGCCCTCCCAACCTCTTTCTTCCCTCTACATGTTGCACTCTGTTGGCCAACTTATCCAATCTCTCGGATATACCTTTTATCAGAATGTCCTTTTGAGAGGATTCTGATTCATGGTAGTCATGGGTTAAGGGAGAGGTTTCCACGTATATAGGGTTATGGTTGTGATTTCTAGGAGTATATGAGGGGTTTGTATTATGGTTTGTAATTGGTTCTGGAATGCTTGGCTTATTTTGCTGGTGGTATTGGTAAAGTGGGATTGGGGTATTTTGGTTGTGAGGTGGTGGGAAAATATTGGGATGACTAGGATTAGGTTGGGTTGTATTGGGTGGAGGATTTTTTGGTAAGGTTGTTTGGTTAGTGAGAGGGAGGTTGTCTATATTTTCCCCAAAAGGGGTTCCGAGAGAAATGGATAACTTGGCCAAATCGCACATGTTGGCCACCTCGTCTTCTAACTCCAAGATTTTGCGTTCAAGTCTGAGGACAAGATCATTTGAAAGTTTTCGTCCCTCAGAAGTCTCAACCCTTTCGTTGGTACTGTTGTTGTCAATTATTTTTCCCTTGTCTTTGTATCTTGCTTTTTTAGGAGGAGGAGAAGGGGGGGGGGTCTCTTTAGATCTTGTATGGGCCAGAATGAAAGACAGATCAACCAGTTAAGTAGTTTAATAAATCAGCAATGAAGTTTGTGCAGAAATCAAAGGGGAAATGATAATTTTTATTAGGATAAGACCGAAATTCATAGGAGCGCCTACGTATCCCCTCTTAAACGGGAATCAGGTCTGACGTAGTTTTAAATACAAAGTAAAAGAGCATAATTCAAGACATTAAACGGAGCATCTTAAGCAATAGTAAAAATGAAAGTTTCTGACCAAACTTTATTGTCCATATGCCAACATGGATACTTCCCTTATCAGAACTTGACGGAACCTGAATGTAGAAAACTTGAACTTAAATGGCACAAGCCTTTATTGGAAACCACTTCAAATGACTTTCAGTTCACTGATGAGATTCCTTTGGCAAAAATCCTATCCATTGTATGACTTTAGCATCAATCAATTGTTGAATCTTGTTTCTCAGAGGGCAACATGCTTCGGTAGTATGTCCCTTCATCCCTGAATGATAGTCACAAATTTTGTTGGGGTCATACCATTTAGATAGAGTGTCTAGATTCTTGGCAGGGATAGGTGTCACACAAAATTACCATAAATAAACAAGTAACGAACTGTCTAAAATAATAATTAAGGAAATGAACAACCTATCAATATTATAAAATTAGCACGAAGAATTTTACAAGGAAAGAAATTATTGCACATTTTATTTATTAATTTGAGGACTTACCATGGGCAAAAAGGGAATTCGGCCCAATCATTAATCACAATCTTGAACAAGTAAAACAATCAATTTTAAGGAATCAGTTAAACGCTAATTTAGTCAAATTTGAGAAAAATTAACAGAGATCTGTTTACACACAATATTACCGCTTCAAATATGGTGAGATCGGCACATAAGTCAAATTCGGTATATGCTTCCAAAATCAAGCAAAGGCAAATAACTATTTTAGGAAAAATAAATATGGTTCTTAATTAATCAGCTAAAAATCATGATGTACAAGAAGGGAATCAATCAAGAGAAATCACAAAATAATAAACTCTTCTATATAAATAAAGCATATATGAAACCCATGAGTTCAAACATGTATACTAAATCAACCGTATTCACAATTTGACCCTGGTAGATCATAATAGGAGCAATGAACATGAAATTTGGACAGAAAATTTACAACCTGGATATTATTTTCTAAGAATCAACGTGCAGTAGTCACACAACACACAAGCAGTATATAACGACATATTATAAGGTGCTCGAATTCTTAAAATAATTAACTCAACTAATTTGAAATCAAGAACAAAGAGTTAGAAATGGTCATCAGATTAATTGATACTTACTTGGACGGATCTCTTAAGATCCGTCTTTAACAAACTCAAAACCTTCAAAATCGATGCCGAAGTTCGCTATTTCGCTGGCCGGCGCCGGACAACAGCTTCGATCAACCACAACAACTTCGACCAGCGAAACCAACAACTCTGGCAAGGCGCGCGAAGCGGTAAGTGCCAAGGAGCAGCCGCCGAGTCCCTCTCCTCCTCTCTTCCCTCTTTTCCAGTGAAATCGATACCAACAACAAACTTGCTGCTCGCTGCTTTAACTGCTACGACCAGTGAAATAGCGAACTCCGGCATCAATTTTGAAAGTTTTCTAAATCTTTGTTCTTGATTTCTAATTAGTTAAGTCAATTATTTTAAGAATTCGAGCGCCTTATAATATGTCGTTATATACTGATTGTGTGTTGTGTGACTACTGCATGTTGATTCTTAGAAAGTAATATTCAGGTTGTAATTTTTTTGTCCAAATTTCATGTTCGTTGCTCCTATTATGATCTACGAAGGTCAAATTGTGAATAAGGTTGATTTAGCATACATGTTTGAACTCGTGTGTTTCATATATGCTTTATTTATATATCAGAGTTTATTATTTTGTGATTTGTCTTGATTGATGCCCTTCTTGTAAATTATGATTTTTAGCTGATTAATTGAGAACCATATTTATTTTTTCTAAAATAGTTATTTGTCTTTGCTTGATTTTGGAAGCATATACCGAATTTGATTTATGTGCAGATCTCACCATATTTGATGTCGTAATATTGTGTGTAAACAGATCTCTGTTAATTTTTCTCAAATTTGGCTAAATTAACGTTTGACTGATTCCTTAAAATTGATTGTTTTACGTTTTTACGGTTGTGATTGATGATTTGGCCGAATTCCCTTTTTGCCCATGGTAAGTCCTCAAATTAGTAAATAAAATGTGTAATAATTTCTTTCCTTGTAAAGTTCTTCGTGCTAATTTTATAATATTGATAGGTTGTTCATTTTCTTAATTAATGTTTTAGACAGTTCCTTACTTGTTTATTTATGGTAATCTCGTAATAGGTGAATATTTGACTTATGCGATTATTACTTTCCTTTTAATATGCGCTTGGCGGGTCTTACATGTTATTATTTTGTTAACTATAAGTTAATATTCTTTGCCTTATTTAGTTGTAGGCATATTCTTACTTATTTTATTCTTGGTAAAATTGTGGTTGTCTGTGGTAAAATATTTTATTGATTAGTATTTTTTTACTTAAGGAAAATATATTTTTAATTGCCCCCTTATAATTCTTTTCCTTTTTACTGCTGACCCCTCCCTTCACTATATAAACAAATCCTTTTGTCATTATTTGAACACGCTTGAATACTTTGAACAAAATACTCTCTAATTAGGAGAAAAACAATTCCCGGTGAACTTTCTAAGAAGTGCTTCTCCACTTGGTTTTGCTGTGTTCGGGTTGAATATTGGATTCAATTTGTCTGCATTACTGATAATTAAATCTGCTTAATCGCTTAGAGTTCTCATTAATTTAATTTTTGTATTCACATTAATATTTACTTTAGTATGATGTATGAATAAAATAAAAATGAAAAGCACCCGGGTCAGTCCTCTTTCTCTCTTTCATGTGTGATGTTATGTTTGTTTTGTGCTATTCGTTTGAATGATATATGCGTGCTCCGTGAATCTATTTTACTAATCTGTATATGTTGATGCTGCCCATACGGGGATAATTAATTATATAACTTATTTTGTGTATTTTATTATCTTTATCTATATCTTCTTTGCTTTAGCAGGGTTTGGACTTAAAGTCCAGAGGTATGAAGAGTCGCCCGGGGAGGGAGTCCGTTGGATTTATTTTTAGTTTTTATAGTTAATTAAGAATTCGTATTTCATTTACTATTCCATTTTATTCGGTTTGTAATATTTGTATAACTTTAACTCTCTATATATGAAAATATTTGGGGATCGTCTAAGGGGGGAGGGGATTATGTGCTAACTGTTTTTTTTTCACTTTATTAGGTGTGTTTGTTATTGATAATAAGCATATCAAAATATAACTTAAAAATCTACTTAAAATCAACCCTTGTTTATTTATTTGTCTTGTAATTGATAATCTATTAGCATATGTTAAACTCATCTTCTTAAATTACCGGTAATAATTTTTGTTAAAATTTAGAATTTGTGCATCAAAATCTGATCGGTATTTTAGTACTAAAAATCATGTTGATGAGTTTAATTTATTTTTAGCATATTATGGAATAGAAATCATGCATACAGGCTCCAATGAATCTGCATCTTATCCTTAGTTTAGAAATACTGTTTAGTTTTAATAATCATTTTCCAGCTTGTGAATTGATCCGTTTAGGGCTGCTCTTAATTTATTTAAACATATTTATTAATTAGGTCATTAAGAAATTTAGCACGCTAATTAATTAGCTTAATTAGATCAGTACTGGTAGGATAGTTTCGGTTCAAATAATCCGGTCTTAATAACATCAACATGTTGATTAAGTAGCTTAACTAATCTGACTTTCATAATCTCAGTATCATAATGAGTTAAGCATGTTTTAAAAATCGTGCTGCTAGAAGTAGTAGTAAATGTTGAGCATGTTAATTGATCAATATATGTGAGTTCTCATTTAATATGTATAATAATCTCAGCATTTTCACTTAGAATTCATGCCTATAGAATTTTAAAAACTACCAGCATGTTAATAACTGAATACAGATAAATCATGCATGATCATTTTCTGTCCTGTTAAATGATTAACTATTTCCAGCATGTGAAAATTTTCTTTAAATATTTGTGCCCCTGATTAAATCCTGCTAATAAATGCATTATGAATAAACTATCTGCCACTGAAATAAGATATCGATCATTTTCTGCTGCATTAATAATCTTTTGCTGCTGCATCAATAAGCTAATCTGTTGCTGCATTAATAAGTCATTTTATGTTTTATAATTTTAACCCTCTTTTCAAAAATTTGGGTTGGACATGACATTTTTAGAATTTTTTTTATATAAGTACTATCTCCTAATCTATAGTTAGTGGGAAAGTAAAAGGAATTACGAAGTCTAATTCGATTTTTAATTAAGCCGACGCGTCTCCGGGATTACCACCTACCCAAGATTTTCAAAAGGGATTATGTGTATCTATATGTAAATATATTTATGTGCTTATATGTAAATCAAACTTTTCACTCGTTTTCAAAAATAAATTATTACTAATTTTCTAAGACCGACCTCAAATCAAAAGTGTTTCTATGGTGGAAGAGCACGATTAGTGATATCGTGGTATTATCCCTATAAAGAAACAAACATTTTTTTTTTAGTTTTTAAAAACTCTATTCGTGACTTCCTTAATTTTCAAAGTACTTTATTCCTGCATATTTTATCTTTTTTTGGGGTAGTTAATAAATAAAATTGGACTTTCTTCTATATATTTGTGTATATTCTGTCTTCTCGCTTATCTTCTGTAATTGTTTTATGTTTGATGTATGTTCAATGTTATTTACTTTATCACCTAGTTTACATGCTTAATTAATTAATAAACAAATAAATAGTGACCATACTTGCTACATGTTGTAACTTCCACATAAATTGTATGAGATACGGTCGGGACGCATAGTTGTGGACCTCGAGGGGTGCTTAACACCTTCCTCTCGAGATAATCTATAGGCAGGATTTCTATGTGAATAGCATGCAGAATTTATTGAAATCTATTAGTTAACAGGTTGAAAATTAAATCAAATTAATTATCAATTTAATCTTATTCATTGAATTCTATAGGTATGGTTTCTAGGGGTAAACATACTAGATTAATATATTAACGTACAACAGTCAATAAAGTATGATTAATTGATCTGACAAAATAACATACTATTTATTTAAAAACGGCGGATTATTGAAAAAATATTTTTTTTATTTTTGATTAAAAGGAGTTAAACTCAAACAAACAGGAAGCACAAACGTATGAAAAACTATCAATTATTAATATTATATGTTAACTAGGAGCCAAGCGAAACAGTTGTCATATTTAAAACAATTAGACAGAGATTGAATTACAGCATGTCGGGCAATAAACATAAATGATTAATTAACTATCCAAGGGTTGTTTTTAGTTTCAATTAATCACGTCGAATAGGAAATCAATAAATATGCATAAGTAGATAATCACACTCATATAGACATGCTTTCTAACAAACAAGTAGGTTGCGATAATATAACAAGTAGCACGTAAATCCCCTCCCCCTTTAGACGATCCCCCAAATATATTCATATATAGAGAGTTAAAGTTATACAAATTTTACAAACTGAATAAAATGGAATAGTAAATGAAATACGAATTCAGAATTAACTATAAAAAGCAGAAAATAAATCAAACGGACTTCCCGGGCGACTCTTCATACCTCTGGACTTTAAGTCCAAACCCTGCTAAAGCAAAGAAGATATAGACAAAGATGATAAAATACGCAAAAACAAGTTACATAATTAATTATCCCCGTATGGATAGCATCAACATATACATATTAGTAAAATGGATTCACGGAGTACGCATACAACATTCAAACGAATAGCACAGAACAAACATAACATCACATATAAAAGAGAGAAAGAGGACTGACCCGGGTGTTTTTCATTTTTATTTTATTCATACATCATACTAAAGTAAATATAAATCAAGACCCCCCCCCCCCCTTTTCATTTTTACTCACGCTTGAATACTTTGAACAAAATACTCTCTACATAAAAGAAAAATAATTTTCGGTGAACTTTCTAAGAAGTGCTTATCCACTTGGTTTTGTTGTGTTCGGGTCAAATATTGGATTCAATTTGTCTGCATTGCCGATAATTAAATCTGCTTAATCGGTGAGACTTCTCATTAATTTAATCTTTGTATTCACATTAATATTTACTTTAGTATGATGTATGAATAAAATAAAAATGGGAAGCACCCATGTCAGTCCTCTTTCTCTCTTTTATGTGTGATGTTATGTTTGTTAAGTCCTATTCGTTTGAATGCTGTATGCATGCTCCGTGAATTCATTTTACTAATCTGTATATGTTGAAGCTTCTCATACGGGGATAATTAATTATATAACTTATTTTGCATATTTTATTATCTTTGTCTATATCTTCTTTGCTTTAGCAGGGTTTTGACTTAAAGTCCAAAGGTATGAAGAGTTGTGCGGGGAGGGAGTCCATTGGATTTATTTTCTATTTTTATTTTTAATTCTGAATTCGTATTTCGTTTACTATTCCATTTTATTCGGTTGGTAATATTTGTATAACTTTAACTCTCTATATATGAAAATATTTTGGGATCGTCTAAGGGGGGAGGGAATTATGTGCTCACTCTTTTTTTTCTTCTTTTTATTTCACTTTATTAGGTGTGTTTTTTATTGATAATAAGCATATCAGAATATCGCTTAAATAAACTACTTAAAATTAACCCTTGTTTGTTTATTTGTCTTGTAATTGATAATCTACCAGCATGGTTTAAACTCATCTTCTTAAATTAGCGATAATAATTTTTGTTAAAATTTTAAATTTGTGCATCAGAATCTGATCGGTATTTTAGTACTAAATATAATGTTCATGATTTTAATTTATTTTTAGCATATTCTGGAATAGAAATCATGCATACAAGCACCAATGAATCTGCATCTTATCCTTGGTTTAGAAATCATATTTAGTGTTAATAATCATTTTCCAGCGTGTGAATTGATCTGTTTAAGGGTGCTTTTAATTTATTTAAAGATGTTTGTTAATTAGGTCATTAAGCAATTCAGCTCGCTAATTAATTAGCTTAATCAGATCAGTACTGGTAGGATAGTTTCGATTCTAATAATCCGGTCTTAATAACTTCAGCATGTCGATTAAGTAACTTTGCTAATCTGACTTTAATAATCTCAGTATGATAATGAGTTTAGAATGTTTTAGAAATCGTGTTGCTAGGAGCAGTAGTAAATATTCAGCATGTTAATTGATCAATGTATGTGAGTGCTCATTTAATATGTATAATAATCTTAGCATTTTCACCTAGAATTCATTCCTATAGAATTTTAAAAACTCCCAGGATGTTATTAACTGAAATAAAGATAAATCATGCATTATCATTTTCTGCCCTGTTAAATGATTAACTATTCCCGACATGTTAAAATCTGCTTTAAATACTTGCTGCCCTGATTAAATCCTCCTAATAAATAAATTCTTCATTATGAATAAATTGTATGCCACTTAAATAAATTATCGATCTTTTGCTGTTGCATTAATAATCTTTTGTTGTTGCAACAATAAGTCATTTTCTGTTTTATAATTTCTGCCCGCTTTTAAATAAATGATATGCCTGTTTTTACTCTTTGTCAAAGTCATTGTTCAACCCGCTTTACAAAAATTTGGGTTGGACATTACATTTTAAAAAAAAATTATATAAGTACTATCTCCTAACCTATAGTTAGTGGGAAAGTAAAAGGGATTACGAGGTCTAATTCCATTTTTAATAAAGATTAAAATCAACAAATTACTAAAGCCTCATGATTCGGTCAAAATGTTACCAAGAATATAAGAGGTAACTATCTGTCTACAAATAAATAAGGCAAACAGAAATGTAACCAATCCATGCCTAGAATAATATTGAAGTCTACCATTTCTAACTATACAAGATCTGCTGAGGTGACTTTCTGGGAGACTGTGACAGGGCAATTTTTGTATACCTGTCTAGCTATAACTAGGTCACCAACTGGGGTATAGACTGAGAAGGGTTCTGAGTGAGTTTCTGGACTAACATTGAAGTTGACTGCAATATAAGGAGTTACAAAGGAAAGAGTAGCCCATGGATCTAACAAAGCATAAACATCTAAGTTAAAGATCGTAACGTACCAATGACCACATCAGGAGAATCTTCCTGATCCTGGCGAGTCTGAAGAGCATACAACCTATTTTGGCGCTGACCGCCAACTGTACAAGATGAGTTACCCTGCTGAGTCAGGCGACTTGCTGGTGCTGCTGAAGTCGTAGACTGAGCTCTACCATTATTACCTCCTTGACCCTGTTTAGAAGAAGGACAATCTCTCAATCTGTGACCAGACTGACCACTCCCAAAGCATCCTTCCTTTCCTGCAAGACACTCCCCCGGGTGGTTCTTAGCACACTTTGGATAATTTGGGTAGGTTCTGGTGCCTGAAATACTCCCCTGAGACTTAGAGCTTGATGCCCTACTTTTCTGATCCTGTCAAAACCTGGAGGATGGAGCACTAGCTGATGAAGGTGCCGGCCGGGGTTGAAGATTTTTTCTGAGCCTGCGAGCGATTTCCACCACCCGATTTCTGTTGAGAATACTCATAGCTGCCTGTCCTAGCCTTTTGTTCTCCTTAGCCTGTTCCTAAGCTTATCTCCCTCAACGTGCTGGGCATGAGTCATGAGCCTAGAGATGTTCATATTTTCCAGCAACATAGCATTCCTGCACTCAGTTTTTACTAAGTCTGACACTCCATACAGAAACTTGTTCATTTGAGCCCTGAAATCAGCAACCATGTGAGGAGCATACCTGGAGAGTTGGGTGAACTTGAGTTCGTACTCTTGGACTTACATGCTACCTTGCTTCAAGTTCATGAACTCCAGAGCTTTCGCCTCCCACAACTCTAGTGGGAAGAACCTTTCCAGAAAAGACTCACTGAAACACTCCCAAGTGATAGGAGCCACATCCTCACCCCTATTTTCCTTCCACTAAGTAAACCAAATGTGAGCCACATCCTTCACCTGGTAAGATGCCAACTCAACCCTATCATTCCCAGTTACTTGCATCACTCCAAAGATCTGCTTTACCTTATCTATGACGTTATGGGGATCTTCTCCAACTTGCGACCCTAAAAACTCAGGTGGATTCATCCTAACAAAATCATGAACTCTAGCTACAGGTGACCTAACATTAGCATTTGCAGGAGCTGGAACCTGCTGGTTGTTCTGGTTAGTCACACTCTGAGCCAAAAATTGGATAGCATTCTGAAACTTTGCATTTGAAACTTCCTGATCTGGGACTGAAGGAGCTGCGTTAGCGTTGCGGGCATTCACATTCCTTTGGTAAGCTCTATGAGAAGGCATGATCTGAACCGCATAATGATCAGTTAGAGAGAGATCATACCAACGCACGATAAGAATATCAAGAAAGTGAAGCTTTCCTAAAACACTTCGTAGCTTCCCTCTCATTAGATGTGGTGCACTTCACACCCATGAAAAGGACTCTACTTAGTGCGGCTTTTCAGACACCCTAGGACTCTTAAACCTAGTGCTTTGATACCAAGTTTTTCACGCCCCGAAGCTACCCCCAGGACGCAGACATAGGACCTAGGATCACGAGTGACCCCAAGCTAACCCTGAGCTAGCATATCATAAGCAGACTAAATATTCTATAACAATTAAACTGATGCGTAAGCTAAATCATCATGTAAACTGAAATGATGGGGAATACCCATAAACTATCTGAATATAGAAAATCTAAGAGTTTAACAACATCTGAGAGGTCAAACTCAAATGCTAAAGCTGAATCTAACTATGTCTGAAATAAGGCTCTAACTGACTAGAAATGCTGGGACATGCCCCAGCTAAATCTAGCAAAACTGAAACTAAAGACTGAAATGGAAAGATAACATGTCACTCGTCCTCAAAGAATGAGGACTCACCACTGATGCTGCTGAGCTGGAGATCGGGAATCGATCTATGCGTGGTCTGGGAGCTGAGAGCATGAACCTACATCACGAGAAGATGTAGCGTAGAGTATGCGTCAGTACTTGAAAGGTACTAAGCATGCAGGGTAGAATAAAGCTGAACAATAAACATAACTGAACCAAAGCATAAATCTGAGTAATGATAAGAGACAAGCATGATACTATACTGAGAATACTGAACATGAACTAACTTAATGCAATGACCAAGTTTATAACATGCTGAAACTGAATACTGAACTGTATCTGATAACCTGGTCACTACACTGGAATCTGACTGTAAGGGAGCTACTAATAGCCGACATAAAACCACATGAGCTAAATGTGGAGTCCTATGTATATGCCCCATCGAGAGGACCCAATATACCCGCCAGAGGTATAGAGGCATGACTGGCGTGATCACTAAAATGATGTCCACAGAGGGGACTTACAACCTACGGGGCACGTATTTCTGGGACTTGAGGGTGACTGACCCTAGTCCACTCAGTATTAAGCTACTCCCAACTGAATATGTAATTTACAATTTTTGACTGAGTTTCTCTAATACTGGATAGCTCAAAGTGCTGACATGCTAACTGAAAATGTAACATTAATGTACTAATAATGAAACATTCAAATCTGAGGCATGTATATCTAAAATAACTGGCCTAGCATGTGTAATTCATGAACTAAAAGAACTACTTAGTTAGGGTTCTGAATTTATGAAAGAATCTACACAAAACAATACTAAAATCATGATAATCTGATTATGAACATTAAAGTAACTTATTCATAATGATCTGCTGAAATTCTAGAAACCCTAGGTCTAGATAATATGAAGCAAATCAAGAATCTGACTGAATTCTAGGGACCTAATGGGTGAAAGGAACCCACTAGTGAAATCCCACATACCGGGTGATGAATTCCACGGAGAAATCATTCGATTTCAGGGCTGGAACTGATGGAAACTCGTTGTGTTCTTGGACTAGGGCTTGGTCGACTCTTTCTCCTTCTACGTTCTAAGTTTTCTAAGTTTTTGGTGAATGATTGATTAGGGTAATTTCTAATTTAGTTTCTAGGCTGAAACTGACAAAAACTACATAGTTTAGGGGTTAAACGACGTAGTTTAGGGATCCAATGCATAGGGAAAAAACCAAACGACCCCTGACTTAAAATCTGTCTGGGCCACCGACGGACTGTGGATGGACCGACGGTCCATTCTGGTCAACCGTCGATCAATACTGGGAGGGGGTTTTGGGGGTCTTGATCCACGGACAAGGACCACAGGCTGTTGCTTGACGTACGGTCCGTAGGTCCAGCCATGGGTCGACCCTTAGAACCATTTATGGACTTTCCTAAGAGGGGTTGCAGGTGGCCAACCACGGACCACCACCTACGGTCCGTGCGTCACCCTACAGTCCGTGGATTGTGCCCGTCAGTGGCACCTACAATTTTTTATTCCTGCAATCTGGTCTGTCTAGGATACGGGGTGTTACAATATCTCCCCCTTAGGAACATTCGTCCTCGAATGAAGACTAAACTAGCTGAAAATGGAGGGAAAGAGCTGCAAACCCTACCACTAAGTACTAAAAACTTATTTCTGACTGAACTAAGTTCCAAGAACATGCAAATACGCTGAAAATGCAAGTACTAACTGAAGGAACATGATACTAAGACTAAATCTGTGCATGAATGACTGAAAACTGAAGAGGAACTATTACCTCAAGCTGGAATGGAATCGGAAGGAAAGAGATGAGGATACTTGGCCTTCTTGACTGCTTCCGCTTCCCAAGTAGCTCCCTCTACGGACTGACTCCTCCACAAAATCTCAACTGAAGCGACATCTTTGTTTCTCAACCTTCGAACCTAATGATCAAGAATCTCAACTGGTACATCCTCATAAGTGAGGCTATCTTTCACAGCCACACTCTCTAAAGGTACTATGGATGCTGGATCACCCACACACTTCTTCAACAGCGAAATGTGAAAGACCGGATGCACTGCTGCTAGTTCTGATGGCAACTCTAACTCATAAGCCATCTTACCAATTCTTTTCAGAATCTTGTAAGGGCCTACATACCTAGGAATGAGCTTCCCTTTCTTGCCAAATCTCATCACCCCCTTCACAGGTGACACTTTCAGGAAAACCCAATCATCAACTTGGAACTCTAATTCCATTCTCCTTACATCTGCATAGGACTTCTGGAGACTCTGGGTTGTCTTAAGTCTATATCTAATGAGTTGCACTTTCTCCATAGCATCCTGAACTGAATCTGGCCCTATCAAGCTGCTTCACCTACTTCAAACCAACCAACTGGAGTTCTACATCTACGCCCATACAATGCCTCATAAGGGCCATCTGAATGTTGTAATGGTAGATATTATTGTAGGCGAACTCTATAAGAGGAAGGTGATCATCCCAACTATCCTTGAAATCGATCACACAAGTTCTCAACATTTCCTCTAAAGTCTGAATGGTACGCTCTGCCTGATCATCCGTCTGCGGATGAAACGCTATGCTAAGATTAACCTGAGTACCAAGACCTTTCTGAAATGATTTCTAGAAATGAGAGGTAAACTAAGGACCTCTATCTGAAATAATAGACAAAGGAACCCGATGCAACCTGAAAATCTCATTAATGTAAAGCCTGGCGTAGTCCTCCGTCGAATCTGTAGTCTTGAGAGCCAAAAAGCGTGCAGACTTAGTAACTCTATCAACTATCACCCAAATGGAGTCATGCTGTCTGCGAGTACGAGGTAAACCTGTAATGAAGTCCATGTTGATCACTTCCCACTTCCAAGTAGTAATGTTGATCTCTTGAGTCATACCCCCTGGTTTATGATGTTCTACCTTCACTTGTTGACAATTGGGGCACTTAGCCACAAAATCTGCTATATCCCTCTTCATGCCATTCCACCAAAAGACTTCCCGCAGATCACAGTACATCTTAGTGGGACCTGGATGAATAGAATACCTGGAGTTATGGGCTTCTGCAAGAATATGATGTTTCAACTAACCCACGTTAGGAACACATAATCGACCCTGATAGCGAAGCACACCATCTCCCCCTGGGAGAATACCTCAACTCTCTGCTGATGGACAACACCCTTTAGTTGAAGCAATATCGGATCACTGACTTGCTTTTCCTTAACCCCCGCTACCAATGAATATTCTGACCCATTCTGAACTATTACACCACCATTTGATAAGCTCATAAGGCGAACTCCCAGTCGAGCAAGCCTGTGAACATCTTTTGCTAGTTCCTTTCTTTCTTCCTCAACATGCGCTACACTACCTATACATAGTCTGCTAAGAGCATCTGCTACTACATTGGCTTTACCGAGATTGTAATGCACACTCATAGCATAATCCTTGAGGAAATCAAGCCATCTCCTCTGGCAAAGATTCAACTCTTTCTGGGTGAACACATACTGAAGGCTATTATGGTTTGTGAACATATCTATGTGGACACCATACAAGTAATGTCTCCAAATCCTAAGTGCAAACACCACTGCTGCAGGCTCGAGGTCATGGGTCAGATAGTTATTCTCATGCACCTTAAGCTGTCTAGAAGCATAAGATATAACCTTACCTCGCTGCATCAACACACAACCTAGGCCGACTCTGGACACATCACAATAGATAACATAACCATCTGCACCCTTTGGTAGAGTCAAAACCGGAGCTATAGTCAACCTAGTTTTTAGTTCTGTGAAGCTTTTCTCACGATCATCTGACCACTGAAATTTGACCTTTTTCTGAGTCAACTTAGTCAATGGAGAGGCTATGGATGAAAATCCTTCCACAAACCTTCTGTAATAACCCGCTAGACCCAAGAAACTTCTGATATCTATAGGAGAGGTATGTCTGGGCTATTGTTTCACCGCTTCTATTTTCTGAGAATCCACTCGGATCCCTTCGCTAGATACTATATGCCCAAGGAAAGCAACAGATTTCAGCCAAAACTAACATTTGCTAAACTTAGCGAATAACTGGCGATATTTGAGAGTTTGCAGAACAACACTCAAATGAGTGCGTGTTCTTCCTCATTCCTAGAGTAAATGAGGATATCATCAATAAAAACGATAACGAACAAGTCCAAATACTTCTTGAACACCCTGTTCATCAAATTCATGAAAGTTGCAGGAGCATTGGTTAGTTTAAATGACATAACTACAAATTCATAATGACCATACCGAGTTCTGAAGGCTGTTTTTGGAATGTCACTTTCTCTGACTCTGAGTTGATGATAAACGGATCTGAGGTCTATCTTTGAGAAATACTAGCACCCTGAAGTTGGTAAAACAAGTCTTCAATCCTGGGAATAGGGTACTTATTCTTGATTGTGACTTTGTTCAACTGCTGATAATCTATGCACATCCTGAGAGAACCATCTTTCTTTTTCACGAATAACACTGGCGCACCCCATGGGGAAATACTAGGTCTAATGAAGTCCTTGTCTAGAAGGTCTTTCAACTGCTCTTTCAATTCCTTAAACTCAGATAGAGCCATTATGTAAGGAGGTATACAAATAGTCTGAATATCTGGAAGGAGATCAGTTCCAAAGTCGATTTCCCTTTCGGGAGGAACTCTGGGAAGATCTTCTGGAAACACTTCTGGGAACTCGTTAACTACTAGAACCGACTCAAGAGTTGGGGTTTCGGAGCTTGAATCCTTAAACCGAACTAGATGATAGATATACCCCTTGTAAATAATCTTTCTGGCCTTAAAGTAAGAAATGAATCGATCCATAGGCGCTAAGCTAATACCTTTCCATTCTAAGATTGGTTCGTCTAGAAACTGGAAACGAACAATCCTAGTTCTACAATCGACTGAGGCATAACATAAATGTAACCAATCCATGCCTAGAATAATATCGAAGTCTACCATTTCTAACTCTACAAGATCTGCTGAGGTGACTTTCTGGGAGACTGTGACAGGGCAATTTTTGTATACCCATCTAGCTATAACTGGGGTATAGACTGAGAAGGGTTCTGAGTGAGTTTCTGGACTAACATTGAAGTTGACTGCTATATAAGGAGTTACAAAGGAAAGAGTAGCCCATGGATCTAACAAAGCATAAACATCTAAGTTAAAGATCGTAACGTACCAATGACCACATCAGGAGAATCTTCCTGATCCTCGCGAGCCTGAAGAGTATACAACCTGTTTTGGCATTGACCGCCACCTGTACAAGATGAGTTACCCTGCTGAGTCGGGTGACCTGCTAGTGCTGCTAAAGTGGTAGACTGAGCTCTACCATTATTACCTCCTTGACCCTATTTAGAAGAAGGATAATCTCTCAATCTGTGACCAGACTGACCACTCCCAAAGCATCCTTTCTTTCCTGCAAGACACTCACCCGGGTGGTTCTTAGCACACTTTGGATAATTTGGGTAGGTTCTGGTGCCTGAAATACTCCCCTGAGACTTAGAGCCTGATGCCCCACCTTTCTGATCCTGTCGAAACCTGGAGGATGGAGCACTAGCTGATGAAGGTGCCGGGGCTGAAGACTTTTTCTGAGCCTGCGAGTGATTTCCACCACCCGATTTCTGTTGAGAATACTCATAGCTGCCTATCGTAGCCTTTTTGTTCTCCCTTAGCCTGTTCCTAAGCTTATCTCCCTCGACGTGCTGGGCATGAGTCATGAGGCTAGAGATGTTCATATTTTCCAGCAACATAGGATTCCTGCACTCTATTTTCACTAAGTCTGACACTCCATACAGAAACTTGTTCACAACCATGTGAGGAGCATACCTGCAGAGTTGGGTGAACTTGAGTTCGTACTCTTGGACTTACATGCTACCTTGCTTCAAGTTCATGAACTCCTGAGCTTTCGCCTCCCCCAACTCTAGTGGGAAGAACCTGTCCAGAAAAGTCTCACTGAAACACTCCCAAGTGATAGGAGCCACATCCTCACCCTTGTTTTCCTTCCACTAATCAAACCAAATGTGAGCCACATCCTTCAGCTGGTAAGATGCCAATTCAACCCTATCATTCCCAGTTACTTGCATCACTCCAAAGATCTTCTTGACGTCATCTATGATGTTTTGGGGATCTTCTCCAACTTGAGACCCTAAAAACTCAGGCGGATTCATCGTAACAAAATCATGAACTCTAGCTACAGTTGACCCAACATTAACATTTGCAGGAGCTGGAACCTGCTGGTTGTTCTGGTTAGTCACACTCTAAGCCAAAAGTTGTATAGCGTTCTGAAACTCTGCATTTGAAACTTCCTGATCTGGGACTGGAGGAGCTGCGTTAGCGTTGTGGGAATTCACATTCCTTTGGTAAGCTCTATGAGGAGGCATGATCTGAACCGCATAACGATGAGTTAGAGAGAGATCATACCAACCCATGATAAGAATATCAAGAAAGTGAAGCTTTCCTAAAACACTTCGTAGCTTCCCTCTCATTAGATATGGTGCACTTCACACCCATGAAAAGGACTCTACTTAGTGCGGCTTTTCAGACACCCTAGGACTCTTAAACCTAGTGCTTTGATACCAAGTTTTTCAAGCCCCGAAACTACCCCCAGGACGCGGACATGGGACCTAGGATCACAAGTGACCCCAAGCTAACCCTGAGCTAGCATATCATAAGCAGAATGAATATTCTATAACAATTAAACTGATGCAGAAGCTAAATCATCATGTAAACTGAAATGATGGGGAATACCCATAAACTATCTGAATATAGAAAATCTAAGAGTTTAACAACATCTGAGATGTCAAACTGATATGCTAAAGCTGAATCTAACTTCTTCTGAAATAAGGCTCTAACTGACTAGAAATGCTGGGACATGCCCCAGTTAAATCTAGCAAAACTGAAACTAAAGACTGAAATTGAAAGATAACATGTCACTCGTCCTCGAAGAATAAGGACTCACCACTGATGCTGCTGAGCTGGAGATCGGGAATCGATCTATGCATGGTCTGGGGGCTGAGAGCATGAACCTACATCACGAGAAGATGTAGCGCAGAGTATGCGTCAGTACTTGAAAGGTACTGAGCATGCAAGGTAGAATAAAGCTGAACAATAAACATAATTGAACCAAAGCAGAAATCTGAGCAATGATAAGAGACAAGCATGATACTATACTGAGCATACTGAACATGAACTAACTTAATGCAATGACCAAGTTTATAACATGCTGGAACTGAATACTGAACTGTATCTGATAACCTGGTCACTACACTGGAATCTGACTGTAAGGGAGCTACTAATAACCGACATAAAACCACATGAGCTAAATGTGGAGTCCTATGTATATGCCCCATCGACAGGACCAAATATACCGTGCCAGAGGTATAGAGGCATGACTGGCGTGATCACTAAAATGATGCCCACAGAGGGGACTTACAACCTACGGGGGACGTAGTTCTGGGATTTGAGGGTGACTGACCCTAGTCAACTCGGTATTAAGCTACCCCCAACTGAATATGTAATTTACAATTTTTGACTCAGTTTCTCTAATACTGGATAGCTCAAAGTGCTGACGTGCTAACTGAAAATGCAACATTAATGTACTAATAATGAAACATTCAAATCTGAGGCATGTATATCTAAAATAACTGGCCTAGCATGTGTAATTCATGAACTAAAAGAACTACATAGCTAGGGTTCTGAATTTATGAAAGAATCTACACAAAACAATACTAAAATCATGATAATCTAATTAGGAACATTAAAGTAAATAATTCATAATGATCTGCTGAAATTCTAGAAACCCTAGGTCTAGAAAATATGAAGGGAATCAAGAATCTAACTGAATTCTAGGGACCTAATGGGTGAAAGGAACCCACTAGTGAAATCCCACATACCTGGTGACGAATTCCAAGGAGAAATCTTTCGATTTCAGGGCTGGAACTGATGGAAACTCGATGCGTTCTTGGACTAGGGATTGGTCGACTCTTTCTCATTCTACGTTCTAAGTTTTCTATGTTTTTGGTGAACGATTGATTAGGGTAAGTTCTAATTTAGTTTCTAGGCTGAAACTGACCAAAACTACGTAATTTAGGGGTTAAATGATGTAGTTTAGGGGTACAACGCATATGGAAAAACCAACTGGCCCCGACTTAAAATCTGTCGAGGTCACCGACGGACAGTGGATGGACCGATGGTCTGTTCTGGTCAACCGTCGATCGATACTGGTAGGGGGTTCTAGGGGTCTTGATCCACGGACTAGGACCACGGGTCCTGGCCTGATTTACGGTCCTTAGGTCCGGCCGTGGGTCGACCATTAGAACCATTTTCTGGACTTTCTTGAGAGGGGTTGCAGGGGCCAACCACGGACCACCATATATGGTCCGTGGGTGGTGCCTGTGGGTGGTGTCCGTCGGTAGCACCTGCAACGTCTGATTCCTGCAATCTGGTCTGTCTAGTATACGGGGTGTTACATGGGGCTACATACATGAGGTCAATGACCACTACGTTTCACGACATGATCCATAAGGAAATTGAAGTTTATGTGGATGAAGTCATCATCAAATCAAAGAAGGGTTCAAATCATCTGGATGACCTTCGAAAGTTCTTTGTCAGACTGTGCAAGTATACCTTGAAGTTGAATCTTGCAAAATGTGTTTTTGATGTTCCTACTTGGAAGCTACTAGGTTTCATTGTTAGCCGCCGGGGTATAGAATTGGATCCATCGAAAATCAAAGCCATTCTGTATCTTCCTCCGCCGAAGAGTAAGAAGGAGTTTATGAGTTTCTTGGGGCGACTTACTTACATCAGCCGTTTTATAACCTAGTCTACCATCATTTGTGATCCTATTTTCAAGTTGTTGAAGATGGATGTCGTAGTAAAATGGACAGATGAATGTCAACAAGCATTTGACAAGATCAAAGATTACTTGTCCAATCCTCATGTGTTGGTTCCACCCGAATCTGGTAGGCCATTGTTGTTGTACATATCAATATTGGATAATGCTTTCAGCTGCATTTTGGGGCAACATGATGAAACAAGAATGAAGGAGCAGGCGATATATTACATGAGCAAGACGTTCACATCATATGAAGCTCGATATTCTCTATTGGAACGTACCTGTTGTGCTTTAACTTGGGTTGCCCATAAACTCCAACACTACCTCTCCTCACACACTACTTATCTCATCTCAAGGATGGATCCTTTGAAGTATATTTTTCAAAATCCCATGCCTACAGGTAAACTGGTTAAATGGAAGATACTATTGAGCAAGTTTGACATAGTATATTTTACACAATAAGCAGTGAAAACAAATGCATTAGCGGATCATATGGTGGAGAATCTTGTAGATGATGATTATAGACCGTTGAAGACTTACTTTCCAGATAAGGAAGTAGCTTTCGTGGGGGAATAAATCTCTGAAGAATACGATGCTAGAGGATGTTCATTGATGGAGCTAAAAATTTGAGCGGATCTGGCATCAGAGTTGTTCTGATCTCACCAAATGGGCAACACTATCCGATATCGGCGAATCTCAGATTCCTTTACTCAAACATATTGGAGTGCGTGCATAGGATGTGAAAAAGGTTCGTCAAGACAAAATTCAAACATGTACCAAGGATCCAGAATGAATTCGCAGATGCCTTAGCCACTTTGTCCTCTATGATTCAACATCCTGATCATAATTACATTGATCCTATTTACATTCATATATATGAGCAACCAGCATACTGCTTTCATCTTGAAGAAGAGCCTGATGGAAAGCCTTGGTACAATGATATTCGAGAATATTTCATGAACGGTGAATATCCAGAAGATGTAACAAGCGTACAAAAGCGCACAATTCAGAGGTTAGCGAATTAATTCTTTCTAAGTGGAGAAATCCTTTATAGGAGGACTCCCGACTTGGGGTTGCTAAGGTGCGTCGAAGTTGGAGAAGCTAGCAGGTTGATTGAAGAGACACACGCACAAATGTGTGGTCCTCACATGAACGGTTTTACATTGGCAAAGAAGATTTTGAGATCGGGATATTTTTTGTTAACCATGGAGACAGACTACATTCGCTATGTTCAGAAATGTCACAAATGTCAGACTCATGCAGATATGATCCGATTTCCTCCCGACGAGCTCCATGATACTAGTTCGCCTTGGCCATTTGCAGCTTGGGGCATGGACGTCATTAGTCCAATTGAACTAGCAGCATCCAATGGACACATATTCATTCTTGTTGCAATTTACTACTTCACCAAGTGGGTCGAAGCCACCTCACACAAATCGGTGACAAAGAAAGTTGTAGATGACTTTGTCAAAAATCATATTATATGTAGGTTCGGAATTCCTGAGTCAATCATCACTAATAACGGAACCAACCTAAATAGTTATTTGATGAGATCATTGTGAGAAAAGTTCAAGATCAGTCATCCAAACTCGACAGCATATAGACCACAGATGAAAGGAGTTGTTGAGGCTGCAAACAAAAACATCAAGAGTATACTGCGCAAGATGATCGATAATCACAAGCATTGACAAGAAAAGCTACCCTTTGCCTTGATGGGATATCGTACTACCATATGAACTTCTATTGGGGCCACACCTTATTTTTTGGTATATGGTAATGATGTTGTGATACCTCCTGAAGTATAGATACCATCTTTGAAAATTATTCAGGAAGCGGAGCTAAGTGATGCTAAATGGCTACAAGTTCGGTTGGAGAATCTGGCATTAATAGACGGAAGAAGGATTAACGCTGTTTGTCATGGTCAACTCTATCAAAATAGAATTGCCAGAGCTTTCAACAAGAAGGTCAGACCGAAACATTTCTCACCTGGGCAACAGGTTTTGAAGCGGATCTTCCTGAATCAAGATGAAGCAAAGGGTAAATTCTCGCCAAACTGGCAAGGTCCGTACATAGTCTCTCGGGTGTTGACAGGCGGAGCACTCATACTTGCAGCAATAGATGGGACAAGTTTTTCCCAAACCTATCAACTCAGATGCTGTGAAGAGATATTACATCTAAGTTTGTTTCATGCTCTTTTACTTTGTATTGGGAACTACGTCAGACCTAATTTCCGTTTAAGAGGGGATACGTAGGTGCTCCTATGGATTTCGGTCTTATCACAATAAAAAATATCATTTCTCCCCTTGATTGTGTAACAGGGAAGAATTTTTGAGGGGGTCTCAAAAATTCCTTTGAAGGACATTTCCGTACATGCCAAGACTGGGCAGAATTTTTGAGAGGGTCTCAAAAATTCCATGAAAGAGCATTCTTGTTGCAAAACTCAATATAGGGGCAAACTTTTTGAGAGAGTCCCAACAATTCAATCAAAGACCTTTTTTTTTTCTTGAAAGTCACGATACTGGGGCAGAATTTTTGAGAGAGACTCAAAAATTTCATCAAAAGCATTTCTTCTCGCAAATCAGTAACTGGGGCAGAATTTTTGAGAGGGTTTCAAAAATTCCTTCAAAGAGCATTTATACGCACAAATCAAGACTTAGGCAAAAAATTTAAGTTAAAAAATTCACAACAATCAAGCTACAATCTCCAACAAAGATATGAATAACAGAAGTTCTATACCGGGGTAGAAATTTCTTGAATGTCTTTTAAAACTTTTTATGAAGCATACCAGATTCGAAAGGACCTTTCTCAATAGGATGATTGTAAAGTCTCAAACTCTGCCATGGTCAAAGATTCAACAACACTTTCTATAAATTAGTTTTTATGTTTTCAAAAGCCTTTTCAAACCTTCTTCCTTCCTCTATTTATATTTCATCAAAGCAAATGCCTAGAAAGGTCTGGATGGCAAGTAAAATGGAGCACGCCAGTCTATGCAGATCAACCGCCCCCATTTATAAACTCATAATTTTTCTTTGAATGCAGAAAAAACAGGTACATATACAAAAAGAAATTTAGACATCGCCTGACTGCTATTAAGCTTGAAAAATCGCCAATAAATGGAACACTGTCCTTCCAATAAGGCGGAGGATCAAACTACTTTATACCAAGCCCGGAAAATCGGCATTCAACGGGACCCTATCCTTCCAATGGGACGAACGGTAAAACTACAATATTCTGAACTTGAAAATTGTCAACAAATGATACTCGATGCTTCCAATAAGTCGAAGGTCTAAGATACTTTATGCCCTCAATAATTATGTTGTGCCTGACATTGCATGAACCCGAGATTGCATTGAGCCCTATATTGCGTGAGCCCGAAATTACATTGTGCCCAAAATTGCCAGTGCCTAATATTGCTTTGAGCCTGAAGATTGCATTGAGCCCGAAGATTGCATGTGCCCGATATTGCATTGAGCCCAAGAATTGCATTGAGCCCGAGATTGCGTTGTTCCCGAGATAACATCTGCCCAAAAAATTGCATTGAGCCCGAGACTGCATTTTCCCCTAAGAATGCATTGAGCCCGAGATTTGCATGAGCCTATTTATTGCATGTGCCCGAGAATTGCATGAGCCCGAGATTACATGTGCCCAAGAATTGCATTGTGGCCAAGAATTGCATGTGCCCGAATAAATCTGTACAAAGTAACTACCGAATCAAGTCACAAGATGCTCGAATTACATCAAAACAGATACGCTCCCTTTACTCGTTATTTATATTCCGAAGGCATCATCATCCAAAGGCATCATCTCTCATGGCCTGGGGACATCATTTCATGGTCTAAGGATTTAATTTCTCCTTATCATGTTCCGAAGGCGTCATGGTCTAAAGGCATCATCTTTCATGGCCTGCAGACATCATATCATGGCCTAAGGATTTACTTTCTACTTATCAAGATCTGAAGGTGCCATAGTCTAAAGGAATCATTTTTCATGGCCCACAAACAACATTTTCATGACCTGAGGATTTAAATTTTGCGTATCATGGCCCTAGACGTCATAGCCTAAGAGAGCATCTTCATAGTCTTAAGGAAAATTTCCTGGTCAATATGGGAAATTGCATCATGTTTACATTCATCATTTATTTGTTATACCTGCCCTAATTACTCTATTTAGTCTTATCACAAGCTACAAATTCGCAGAGACTGATGTATTGCAGGAGAGACCAATCGCCCTCTCAGCTACGACTGTCATGCTTATATCTATCTTTGTTGCTCGTGATCTCTTCTCATAATCCTTTCCACTATTCATTCCCTCCTCAAGCACTAATCCTATCTATTCAAGCCACTATCGTTCTCTTACGAACATCGTACCGTTATTTAAATTTTAGGAGCTTCATTTGTTCCTAAATCCAGAACTACACACGACCTGATTCTCGTAACACCAGGGATATGTAGGCGACTTAATACGAAAGTCTCGGTTGTACCCTTTCCCAACTCTATATCGTTTCAATTGATCCCACTGACATCTCTCGTTGGTCGGACAAAATCGGCTACTAAGTCAACGTTGGTTGCCCGACAATTCATCCTTCATTCTCAAGCAACCAAGGGGCAGCTGTTGACACCCAATTTTGACCGACTTATAACCTTTTCGAAAGTGCTATTCGATTAACTGCGTATTTTTAAAACATATTTCCAGTTTAAAATTTTAATCAATTTTATCTAAAAATTATATATTTAAGTTTGCTAATTTATAAAAATTATTGCAATTATCAATAAATTATTTTTATCATTATTAATTTAATACATTTATCTATAGTTAAACTCGAAATAATTACTTTACTTATTTATTTAAACGTTTTAAAAATTAGTGTGAAAGTTCTTTAATATGTATAATATTTTATTAATTGAATAGTATCTCCTTAATCTTCTCTTAAATAATTTAAATCATAGCCAGATATTTCCAATTTTATTTCAATTCTAGCCCTCTTTCTACTCAATTCTATTTCAATTTTAGCCTCTTATTTCAATATAGTTGCAATTTTAGACCTTTTTGTTCATTGAAATTATAACCGATTCGTTCCAATTTCATATTTCAATTCAATTCTTAAAATCCGTGATTTAATCTCATCCGTCAATCTTAATTCTTCAAACTCCCAGAATCGATCTTAGCCTTTTATCCATGATTAATCCAGCAGTCGAGATTTAACTCCTCACGTTCCTATTTCAATCTAAGACCAAACCCTAAATATCATTCACTCTCTCTTCTTCCTCTTCAAAAAGACAGCAGCGCCGCTGCTCTTCCTCTTCCACGACGAGTTGCAGCGAAATGCCACTCGGGGGAACCCACTCCCACCGGTGGCAGCATCGAGGATGCTGCTCCTCTTCTCCTCCTCTCACCTGATCCTCTCCCCTTCTCCCTTCCTCTTCTTCTCTTCCTCTTCCAGCGACAGGCGACAACAACAACAGTAGCTCCAGCCGCTCCGACCAGTGACCAGGTGAGATCGGGCGAGTTACCAAGCCGGCGCCGGTCTGCAGTTCTGATAAACAAGAACAACTTCAACCAGCGAAACTAGCAGCTCCGGCAAGGCACACGAAGCGGCGAGCACCGAGGAGCAGCCGTCGAGTCCCTCTCTTCCTCTTTTCCCTCTTTTCCGGTGAAATCGACACCAACAACAAACTTGCTGCTCGCTGCTACCACTGCTACGACCAGCGAAATAGCGAACTTCAGCATCGATTTTGAAGGTTTTGAGTTTGTTAAAGACGGATCCGTCCATGTAAGTTTCAATTAATCCTATGCCCATTTCTAACTCTTTATTCTTGATTTCTAATTAGTTGAGTTAATTTTTTAAGAATTTGAGGGCCTTATAATATGTCGTTATATACTGCTTGTGTGTTGCGTGAGTACTGCATGTTGATTCTTAGAAAATAATATCTAGGTTGTAAATTTTCTGTCCAAATTTCATGTTTGTTGCTCATATTATGATCTACCAGGGTCAAATTGTGAATAAGGTTGATTTAGTATACGTGTTTGAACTCATGGGTTTCATATATCCTTTATTTATATAGTAGAGTTTATTATTTTGTGATTTGTCTTGATTGATGACCTTCTTGTAAATCACGATTTTTAGCCGATTAATTGATAACCATATTTGTTTTTCCTAAAATAGTTATTTGCCTTTGCTTAATTTTGGAAGCATATATCGAATTTGATTTATGTGCAGATCTCACCATATTTGATGCCCTAATATTGTGTGTAAACAAATCTCTGTTAATTTTTCTCAAATTTGGCTAAATTATTGTTTGACTTATTCCTTAAAATTTATTGTTTTAGTTGTTCAAGATTGTGATTAATGATTTGGCCGAATTCCCTTTTTACCCATGGTAAGTCCTCAAATTAATAAATAAAATGTACAAGCCCGGAAAATCGCCATTCAACGGCACCCTGTCCTTCCAATGGGACGAAGGGTCAAACTATAATATTCCGAGCTCCAAAATTTTCAACAAATGATACTCGATCCTTCCAATAAGGCAAAGGTCTAAGATACTTTATGACCTCAATTATTATGTTGTGCCCGACATTGCATGCGCTCGATATTTCATTGAGACCGAGATTGCATTGAGCCTGAGATTGCATTGAGCCCATATTACGTGAGCCCAAAATTGAATTGAGCCCGATATTGAATTGTGCCTGAAGATTGCATGTGCCCGATATTGCTTTGAGCCTGAAGATTGCATGTGCCCAATATTGCATTGAGCCCGAGAATTGCATTGAGCCCGAGTTTGCATTGTGCTTGAGATAGCATGTGCCCAAAAATTGCATTGAGCCCGAGATTGCATTTTGCCCAAAGAATGCATTGAGCCTGAGATTTGCATGAGCCCGAGATTAGCATGAGCTCCTGAATTGTATGTGCCTGATAATTACATGAGTCCGAGATTGCATGTGCCCGAGAATTGCATTATGCCCGAGTATTGCATTGTGTCTGAGAATTGCATGTGGCAGAATTAATTTGTACAAAGTAACTACCGAATCAAGTCACAAGATGCTCGAATTACAACAAAATAGATACCCTCTCTTTACTCATTATTTATATTCCGAAGGCGTCATCTTCTAAATGCATCATCTCTCATGGTCTGCGCACATCATTTCATGGCCTAAGGATTTAATTTCTCCTTATCATGTTTCGAAGGGGTCATGGTCTAAAGACATCATCTTTCATGGCCTGCACACATCATATCGTGGAATTTATTGAGAATATTCTAAGCATGTTGTTCACTAGTTGCACATGAATTTGAGAAGAAGAGACAATTTAAAACAAGCAACCATGTATTTGAATCCAAGATTCTTAAAAATGAACTATGAGGCAAACAACCTATAGTTCGTATTTTCACATTAACATGCATAAAGATAAGCTTAATAAAAGAAAATTGTACCTGGGACAAATCTTACCGACCCATCCTTATCAAAATTTCAATTCAATTTTTGATTCTTGGCCGGAACATTGTAGTAGATATTGTATTGTTGTTGCTTATCGAACTCCTTGCCGGAAAGAGAGAACGGAAAAGCCAGCTGCCGGTGGTTTGCTGTCTCCTTGTAGGTCAGAGCGGCTGTTCGGAGCTACTGCCATCTTCGGTGACTGCAGGCCTTCACAGAGAAGAGGAAGGGTGAATGGGTGTCGGCTCTATGCTACCGCTGTTGGAGAAGAAAGGAGAGAGGAGGAACGACTGGGAACCGTCGTGCTGCTCGTTGTCGCAGGTGCTTGGCCGGCTGCTGCTGGTGTTGTTGACCTCCTCGTCGGCTCGCTGGAGAAGGATGGAGTTTGGGACAATGCCGAGTGTTGGGGTTTTATGGTGGTTGGTCCTTTAGTGGTGGCGGTTTTCACTTGAAAAATGGAGAGGACCCAAAGGTCTGCGGCGCTGATGAGGAGAGGAGGAAGAATGAAGTTAGGGTTAGGTTTTGGGGTTTAAAATAGGAAGGTGAGGGCTTTTCATCCTGGCCGTTGAATTAATTCAAGATGAATGGTTGGGATTGACTTGGGGTGAGATGGGTGGTTAAGATTTAAAGATTTGATGATTTGGAATTGAATTAAATAGGCTAGAATTGGAATAGTCAAATGGCTATAATTGAGATAAAGGGCTTGAATTGACATTGAGATGGAAGGCTATGAATTAAATAATTTGCGCACAATGGGCTAGAATTTAAATATTTTAAGGGAAGATTAAGGAAATGCTACACTTTAATAATAATATTAATAAGATATTGTTGTTTGATGATCGACTTATATTAGAAGTGAATGTGTTGTTTGACAGTCTGCTTATAATAGAAATATGGTTAGAGTTTATGTTTATAGAATTCAAATCTTGCCTCTTGATGTAGAAACTATGACTAAGTGTTATTAAATTGTCAGCATGTTATTTAGGTATCATGTTTAGGATTTAAAAGAAAAACAATTTCCGGTGAACTTTCTAAGAAGTACTTCTCCACTTGGTTTTGTTGTGTTCGGGTCGAATATTAAATTCAATTTGTCTGCATTGCGGATAATTAAATCTTCTTAATCGGTTAAACTTCTTAGTAATTTAATCTTTATATTCATATTAATATTTACTTTAGTATGATGTATGAATAAAATAAAAAGGGGAAGCACCCAGGTCAGTCCTCTTTCTCTCTTTTATGTGTGATGTTATGCTTGTTCTGTGTTATTCGTTTGAATGTTGTATGCGTGCTCCATGAAAGCTGTTGACACACAATTTTGACCGACCTATAACCTTTTTGGAAGTACTATTCGATTAAGTAGGTATTTTTAAAACATATTTCGAGTTTAAAATTTTAATCGATTTTATCTAAAAATTATATATTTTAGTATGCTAATATATAAAAAAATTATTGCAATTATCGTTAAATTAATTTTATTAATATTAATTTATTATATTTATCGATAGTTAAACTCGAAATAATTACTTTACTTATTTATTTAAACATTTTAAAATTTACGTGTGAAAATTCTTTAATATGTGCAATATTTTATTAATTGAATAGCATCCCCTTAATCTTCTCTTAAATCATTTAAATCATAGCCGGATATGTGATGAATCTGAGATTTCGACTCATTCAAGGCTTTGTTCTGATAGTTTTATTGCCCTCAATGCCAAATTTATGAGCCAAACTGATGTTTTAAATGCTAGCGTGCAGAGCAAAAGGCAAAAGAGCAAACCAGGGACATCAATGGACCTAAGAAAGAAGAAATGTAAAGTTGATGACCGCCGAAGACACTTGGCGACTCACCGAGTAGTCCCTTCGCTCGCCTAAAGTAACAGTGTGCCAATCCTTGAAGAAGATAAATTGGGCGAAGTAACATACCCTTCAACGAACAGCCGAAAGGTTTGGCGAAGGAGGCTCAGATCGCCTAATATTACAGTATGGTTGGTAAAGGCACAAGCAAAACGGTGATTAGCAAGGACAAAATGGCGCATCGCCGATCAGGTTGGCGATCCCGACCTCGATCGCCCAAGTTTACAGCACTTCAATGGTGAAAATGCAAGATACAAAGGCGAGGAAAAGGAGCGTTTGGCGTGTCTCCTACTGACTCGGCGACACTCGACTTATACCACCGAACGACCCCAGAGGCCAAATTCTGAGAAAGTATAAATTAATTTTTAAGAAAAGATCAGAGCATCCTATTATTGTGAAAACTCATACTTGGAAAGAGAACATTGATCTTACTTAGTTTTGAAGTATATTTCGAGTAATTTCTGAATTGGGTTTTGGAATTGAAGCTACATTGAATCATTGTAAGGATTTGGAGATTAATACCCAGCTATGAAGAAGATAATTGGTATTGATTTCTTACTTCTTATTATGTGTAGCTAAAACCCTATTCTTGGGAGTGTGATTATGTGACCAATTGTCTAATTTAGCTTATGGATGTTAGGGATTGTTGATTTTATTGTTGTTTTGAAGTGGGTTTGATTTATAGATGAGGTTAAATTTATGAATTGTAGTGAAGATTACAATTCTAATTTAGTACTTTATGCTTGCTTTAGAAAGAGGTGTGCAGTCAAGGTTATAAATTAGCATTTGTAGTGATTGGGTTGTTGTGGGTTCAGCTCGAGAGAGTGAATTCTATATCCGATTCTAATTATCTAGCTCGAGAGGTAGATAAAGTGAGGTATTGGGCTATTTATATTGTGAAGCTTGTCGAGGTTCGAGAGAAATCGTTTGAATCGTAATAGTTGTTTGAGAGAAAGCTATTGCATCTAAATGATAGCCTACCCGCAAAGATTTAGCAAACTTTAGTAACTATCGATCATCTATTTAGCGAAATTGGCAATTATTCGGTCACACCCCCAAGTACTCCTTAATTACTTCATTACTCCCTTATTGTTCATAATCGCTTAGTTGCTAGTTGACTTACCTGATCCCTCTCCTGACATTTGTGTCACCCTTTTACTTATCTAATTGAATTCGATAATTTCTGTTCTTATAACCGAGTAGATCACATTTATTACTTCATAACTGAATTTAAACTTGTACTGCTCCCTGTGGGTTTGACCCCAACTAATTTGTTGGATTTTATACTAGATTACGATCGTCCATACCTAATATTGGATGAGGTGTAGTTGAGCGTTTATCAAAATGGCGTTGCTGCCGGGGAGTGGTGTTTAGAATTCTCTTATTGAAATTTGAATTGTGATCTTTTTGTGTTGTAGTTGAATCGACTTACTTTGTGTTGTGAGCTGTTTGTGATCAGGTGACAAGATGAGTGCAAATGAAAGCACCGTGAACCAGTTTGGTCACTAAGATGATGTTGGTGACTTCTTTCATGCCAATGAAGCTCAATTGGGGAGCGTAGGTGCTATTCGCCTACCTCCGGTTGTGGGTCATGTTGCATTCCACGTGACAAACACGATGCTGCAACTCTTGTAAGCTAAAGGTGTATTTAGAGCGCTGGATCATGAGAATCCCCATGACCATATTCGGAACTTTGTGGATATATGTAGTCCGTTCTCACTCAAGAATATTTCACAAGAATTAGTTCGGCTCCGGTTGTTCCCTTTCTCGTTGATGGGGGAAGCAACCAAGTGGTTAGCAGGTCTACCGAGGGACTCCTTTACTTCATGGGAAGAGCTTACCGAGGCATTCTACATAAGATTCTTTCCACCCTCAAAAATGGTGAAATTGCGTGAAAACATCCAGAACTTCAAGTGATTAGAAGGGGAACCGATTCATGAAACTTTGTTGAGATTTCAAAAGTTGCTACTAAAGTGTCCTACTCATGGGTTTCCGGATAATTTGGTACTTCAATATTTTTACTGGAGTTTAGACTCAGTGAACAAAGGAGTAGCCGACCAGCTGGCCTGAGGAGAGATAATGTTACAACCATTTGAGGTAGCCTTGTCTCTTCTTGATAAAATGACAAAGATCAGTCGGCCGTGGTATACTCGAGAGGACCAAGTGTCTCCCTTAAATTTTAGGATGAAAAAAGAGCAACTTGACAAGGAGAAAGAGAGGGATGAGAATATTAGTAAAATGATGGTTGTTGAGAAAACAAGTGCTAGAAAGCGTTGGTGAACACAAAGAAGTAAAAAGAGTGTTTAGACTTGAGGAGGGTTCTCACCCGAGCTATTTAAAATCGGGCGGGAATCAAGGTTGGAACTCGCATAATGAAGAACAGCGGAGACGATACATTCAAGATTGGACTGAACAAAATGACCCTTGGAAGAGAGAAGATAGTCATCAAGAGTACGACACGCAATCAAGTGACAACCCAAGATCTAAGGGTAGTTCAGGAAACCTACGAGTGGATGAATTGTTATCGTGTATCTTAGATAAGGTTGAAGGATCAGATGACATGATGAAGGAGATGAAAGATGATTTCTCATCATTGAATAATAGGGTAAATTCTCACGCGGATGCAATCAAACAACTTGAGGGTCAAATGAGCCATCTTTTAGAACAATTAGAACCCAAGGTATTTGAAAAGAGTGAAGCCTAGTGTGCAACAAATTCAAGGGCTGATAATGACAAAGATTTGGCGGTTGTGTCTCAAAATGGGAAGATAGCAGTCGGTAATGTGAAGGTTAATGATGGGACGAACTCTTATGAAGATGAAAAATATATCATTGTGGAAGAGAGGCCCATTCAAGCACCAGAAAATGATATGCTCAAAGAGGAGGAAGAGAGTCCTAAGCAAAGCCCCACCGAAGAGTCGCAAAAAGCTAAAGAAAAGGCTACATCAGCTCCAAAGATAGTGCAACCTCTTCCCTAAATAAATCCTCCATTCCCTCAACGTCTCAAAAATAAGAATGAAGATGAAAAGTTAAAGAAATTCCTATCCATGTTTAAGACACTTTCTATAAATCTTCCTTTAGTTGAAGCATTATTGGAGATGCCGGGATAGGAAAAATTCATGAAGGAGCTGGTCACTAAGAAGAGAAGATTGGACTTCGAAACAATTGAAGTTTCTCATAATTGTAGTGCCATTATGACTAGCGATTTTCTTACAAAGAAAGAGGATCCGGGGGCATGCACTAGCCCATGTACCATTGGTATGCTTCAGTTTGCCAAAGCTTTATGTGATTTAGGGGCGAGTATAAACTTGATGCCATATGCAATCTTTAAACAACTTGGGTTGGGTGAATCAAAATCCACAAAAATACGACTTCTTATGGCGGACCGGTCTATCAAACACCTCGTTAGGATACTTTATGACATATTGGTGAAGGTTGATCGATTTATCTTTCCGACTAATTTTGTTATTCTAGATTGTGAAATTCATGCGGAAGTTCCTATTATTCTGGGTAGACCATTTGTGGCAACCGAAAGAGCTCTAGTGGATGTTGAAAGTGGTGAGTTAAAGTTCCGGGTAAATGAAGAGGAGGTCACCTTCAATGTGTGCATTAAATGAAGCAACCTAGTGACATTCATGTAGTTTCAACGATTGATGTGATTGACGAAGCAGTGGCTAGTGTGACAAAAATGATGTGTATGGGTGAACGTCTTGGGGCTGTTCTTTCAAATTATGATGCGACCGAAGTTCAAGGGTATGATGAAGTGGTAGCTTCTCTATCGAAGTTCAAGGGTATGATGAAGTGGTAGCTGCTCTATCGGGACTTGGTGCGTACTCAAGAAACCCATTGAAGCTAGACATTGATCTAAAGAATCGGGAGAGTCCTCCCGCTAAACCATCCACGGAAGAACCTCAAGAGCTTGAGTTAAAAGTGCTCCCTTCTCATCTTCGGTATGCATTCTTGGGAGCAAATAATACTTTACCCGTTATTATTGCAGCGGACTTGCTTGAGTGGCAAGTGAAGTTTCTTCTTGAGGTCTTGAAACGTTACATCAAGGCAATACGATGGACAATTGCCGATAATGTAGGTATTCCACCTGGAATTTGCACTCACAAAATCCAATTGGATAGTGAGTGCAAACCAAGTGTTGAGAATCAAAGAAGACTAAACCCACCTATGCAAGATGTGGTGAAGAAAGAGATCATTAAATTGCTAGACGCAGGTGTGGTGTACCCTATTGCGGATAGCAAATGGGTAAGTCTCGTACAATGTTTGCCCAAGAAAGGAGGCATCACGGTGGTCCCGAATGAGAAAGGAGAACTTGTACCTATGAGGCCGGTCATCGGATGGAAAGTGTGCATGGACTACCGGAAGATAGATTCTTAGACCGAGAAAGATCATTTTGCAATGCCGTTTATTGATCAAATTCTCAATAAACTTGCGGGACGTGGATGGTATTGTTTCTTGGATGGATACTCCGGGTACAACCAAATATCTATTGCACCGGTAGACCAAGAGAAAACCACTTTAACATGTCCCTATGGGACTTTTTCCTTCAAAAGGATGCCATTTGGATTGTGCAATGCTCCGGCAACATTCCAACAGTGCATGCTTTCTATTTTCGCTGACATGGTGGAAGACTCAATGGAAGTCTTCATGGATGATTTCTCAGTTGTAAGTGATTCATTTGAGACATGTTTGGCTCATCTTGGGTAAGTCCTTCAAAGGTGTGTAGAAACCAACTTAGTCCTCAATTGGGAAAAATGCCATTTCATGGTCAAAGAAGGCATAGTCCTCGGTCACAAGGTGTCGCATAAGGTATTAGGGGCAGACAAAGCAAAGATCGAGGTTATTGAAAAATTCCCACCACCTATCTGTATAAAAGGTATTCGGAGTTTTTTGGGTCATGCAAGGTTCTATCGAAGATTCATCAAAGATTTCTCAAAAATTGCACACCCTTTGTGTAAGCTATTGGAGAAAAAGGCTAAGTTTCTTTTTCATGATGCTTGCTCAAAAGCTTTTGTGTGTTTGAAGGAAAAGCTAATCACTACCCCGGTGACCATTAGCCCGGATTGGTCTCAACCATTTTAGGTGATGTGTGATGCAAGTGGTACTGCTCTAGGAGCCGTGTTGGGGCAAAAGCGTAACAAAATCTTTCATCCAATTTATTACGCCAACAAGTCACTAAATGGAGCTCAACTTAACTACACTGTCACTGAAAAAGAGCTACTTGTTGTAGTATATGTGTTTGAAAAGTTCAAGGCATATTTGTTGGGAACTAAAGTGATAGTTCATACTGATCATGCAGCATTGCGGTACTTAATGGCAAAGAAAGATGCTAAGCCGAGGTTTATTAGGTGGGTCTTATTGTTGCAAGAGTTTGATTTTGAAGTAAAGGATCGAAAGGGGTGGGAGAATCAAGTGGCAGATCATTTGTCGCGGTTAGAAACCAATGTGACCGACCCCAAAGAAAGGGATATTATGGCTGAATTCCCAGACGAAACAGTGATGAGGTTGACCCAAAGCAATACCCCTTGGTATACTGATCTTCCTAACCATGTGGTGTGTGGAATTATGCCAGAGGATTTGAACTCGTACCAGCGGAAGTGTCACGACCCAGGGGTAGCCTCTAGATGTAACATGGAGTATAGAACCCCGAAGGACGCCATACAAGCCACTTACCATATCATAACATAAGCAATAGAACAATAAGAGTAAAAATGTATTTCAAGTCCAAGTCTAAAATTTTCATAAAAGCAAAAGCGGAAGTCTAGACTCTAAGTCTCAACATAGCGATCTATTACAATCATTGAAATGAGAAAGGGACACAGCCCATACAACACAGTCCGAAAAAAGGAAATACGAGAAATGAAACTACAAGTGAAACATCCGTCCTCGAATCATGAGGACTCACCACAAGCTAGGAGAAATGAGCAAATCCAAGCTTTACCAACAATGAGGACCACCTTGAGAACCGGACACTACACTTTGAAAAAATGTAGGAAAAGTAGGCTTTAGTACAAAATTACACTAATTATGATAGCCATGCATAAAAATATTTAAAACATGCTAAAAGGGACATTTCATTTGAAAGTATGCTATTTCCAAGTTTAAACATGATTTGAGAGTTTAGAGAGCATAAGTCATGAAAACATAACTCATAGACATAAACCATACATAAGTCATCTTAACGTAAGAGAAATACTTCATAAATAACCCTTAGAGCATACTTGTGCAATGCATGAATAAGATCCCATAAATCTCACCCATGCTAAGTAAACCTCCTTAGGCCATAATTCATATTCTTGTTCATATTGTCATTGTGTGGGAATAAGACTTAACCTACATAGACCATGTGAGCTTAAAATGGAATTCGGTGTTACCCGCACCGAAATGGGTTGTCCTACATGCCTAAGGTAGAACCATACAATTAGCTTAGGTGGATCCACTAGCTAAATACCTATGAGGGCACATAGTTTATGGGATAAGGAGATTGCTACTAGAAACTCGGACACAACTATGGTAGAAGGTTTCCATATCATGAGACATACTTTGGGAACCCGGACTCAACTATCGTATAAGGAACCCATTTGGAAAGCCGGACTCAACTAGTGTAAAAGCTTCCATCTCATATACATATTCACTCGGTGCTAAGCATTACTTCCCACGAATTACATATTAAGTCTTGACTTAAGTTTATATTTATGGAAGAATGTCTTGACACTCAGTCCAACATAATTCATAAGATAGCTCATAGATTCAATAGGTGAGATAACCTTTCAACCTTAGAATCATCATATTGTGAGAAAAACCTTTCACATCATATCATATTCATGCATAGGTGTGTATATGAGAACATTCTTTCAACAACCCAACAATTGCATCATAATCATAAACACTTCACTCTCAAAAAATTCTTAAATCATATACATAAATCTCATAATCATACATAATTCTCATACCTTGCCCTTCAAGGATCATAGATCATATTCAATCAACACATCTAGAATTCACTACATTAGACATGGATATAATCATAATTCAAGTAGTTCAATTACAACATGCATAATTCAATAGTATTCTCCTTGCATCAATCAATACCCACACTTGGAGATCATAATTGGAAAAATAGGGAAATTCATGGATTCTTGGGGAATTCAACATAAAACCATGTAGAATCATCAATTTATCCATAATAAAATATAATTCAATCATTATAAACCATTTTGAAAGGAATACATGAGATTGAAGTCAAACCCTAACTTTTGGAGAATTTCTAGTTTTGAAATTGAATTTGAAGGAACTCTATGGATGGATTCTATCCATGGATGAAGAGCTACCATACCTTAGATATGAATCCCCACGAAATTGAGTAGAAAAACCTTGCTCCTTCAAAACCTAGGCTCCAACTTCCTTCTTCTTCTTCCTTGAGTTCTAGAGAGAGAATTATTGGAGATGATGTAGTGTTTTGGGAATTTAGAAATAATGAGATGAATGACTTAGTTTAGGGGTATTAAATCCTTATATAGTTAGTCTAAATTAGAATAAAACGACTTCACTTAATATTAATTAAAACCAGAAAATTCCAAAGTGCCCTTAAAGTTAACCCTTGAAACTGTCTCAAGGCGATGACCCATGACAGCACGACCACAGTCTGTGGATGGACCCACGTAGTGTGCTGGTGAACTGTGGTTTGGTTCTGGGACTTGGTTCCTGGGACTTCCAACCACGACTCCTCACCCACGGGCGTGGATGGACCTACGGGGGTGTAGGTCCCCTTCGTGGGTCACTGTCCAGGCAATTTTCTAGGGTCTTCCTCAAGGACCCATGGTTTGTCCTTGGGGGTTGTACCTTGACGTTCAAATATGAAACCCTTTATTTTTAGGTATGGGGAGTTACATCCACGACTCTAACCCTCACGTAAAGCTCTAGTTTAGCCTACTAGTTTCCGGGGTGTTACAATATCTCCCCCATGGGAACATTCTTTCTCGAATGACGATCTAGACACCTTACGGAAGTAAAGACTCAAGACTAGCAGCCCATCATACATGCAACATTAAAATAATGCACAATTCAATGGAGGAAACTTTAACTCCATATCAAACATAATCAATACAACACAAGGAAGTAGGAACTACATCTAACAACCCATTATCCATGAAAATTCAACATTTCTCATATTCATAGGAGGAACTACCTTGTCCAACTAAAAGCATGCTCAACACAATTTCATGGATCCTTTATGCTATATACTTTTCAAATAGCACAACTAAAGCATGTTCTACAACATCATCTCATGAAGCGTATAGGCAATTCTTACTCAAAGCATAATAACATGAGGAAAATCAATCATAAAACATATTTTTTTACTAAACATATATTTCTTTCTCAAGAACATGCATAACATAAGGAAATTATGAAAAAACTCATATAACACGCATGACTCCCAAAATAAGGAAAACACAAGAGGAACTACTTATATCAATCTTGGGTAGGAGTAGAAGGAAAAGGATAGGATAGCTGGACTTCATCGGCCTCGGCCTCCCAAGTAGCACCCTCAACTAAATGATTTCTCCATAAAACCTTCACGGAAGCTATTTCCTTGTTCATCAAACTTTTAACTTGCCGGTCTAGAATCTTTACTGGAATTTCCTCATATGAAAGACTCTCATCAACCCCCAACCCTTCTAAGGGAATAACGGATGCCGGATCTCCAACACACTTCTTGAGCATGGAAACATGAAACATCAGAGGCAACTCATTTGGCAAGTCTAACCCATAGGCAACTTTCCCAATACGTTTCAAAATTTGGTATGGGCCCACATATCGGGGACTAAGTTTTCCCTTCTTTTCAAACCTCATCACAACTTTCATAGGTGAGATTTTTAGATAGACCCAATCATTAACCTCAAATTCTAAATCCCTTCTTCTAACATCGGCATAAAACTTTTGCCAACTTTGGGCCATCCTCAACTTATCTCTAATGATTCGGACTTTCTCAATGGCTTCATAAACTAATTCGGGACCTAGTAGGGCAACTTCACCTACCTTAAACAAACCAACGGGAGACCTACATCTCCTACCATACAAGGCTTCAAAGAGGGCCATACCGATATTTGAGTGATAGATAATATTGTAGGAAAATTCTATTAATGGAAAGTGGTCATCCCAATTACCCTTGAAATAAATTACACATGCCCTTAACATATCCTACAATGTTTGGATGGTACGCTCCGTGTTCCCATCTATTTGGGGATGAAAAACCGTGCTAAGCTTAACGTTAGTGCCAAGACCTTTTTGGAATGACTTCAAAAAATGTGAAGTAAATTGAGTACCCCGATCAAAAATAATGGATAAGGGAACCCCATGCAACTTCACTATCTCTTTTATGTATAACTTGGCATAGTCTTCTGCCGAAGAAGAAACCTTGACGGGTATGAAGTGGGCTGATTTTCTCATCCGATCTATAATGAGCAAAATAAAATAATGTTTCTTTCGGGTGCGAGGCAAACCCACAATAAAATCCATATTTATCTCTTCCCACTTCCAAGTGGGGATACCTATATCTTGGGATAAACCTCCCGGCCTTTGATGCTCAACCTTAACTTGTTGGAAATTTGGACACCTAGCCACAAATCCCGCAATGTCCTTTTTCATCCCGTTCCACCAATAGACTTCTCATAAGTCATGGTACATCTTGGTGGCTCCCGGGTGAATAGAATACCGAGAACTATAGGCTGCCGATAAAATTTACTCCCTCAAGTCATCCACATCCGGAACACATAACCGGCCTTGGTATCTAAGTACACCATCTCCCCTTGGGAGAAAGCCTTAACGGATTTCTTAAGTACCGCCTCTTTCAATTCTACCAAAATAGGATCAAGGCCTTGTTTAGCCTATACATCCATCACAAAGGACGATTCGGACCCATTATGAACCATGACACCACCCTTGGTGGAATCCACTAGTTGAACACCTAACCAGGCCAACCTATGAATATCACGAACCAACTCTTTCTTACCATCATCAACCTGTGCCACACTACCCAAAGACAACCTACTAAGAGCATCCGCTACCACATTGGCCTTACCGGGGTGAAAAGAACACTCATGTCGTAATCCTTCAACAATTCTAGCCACCTTCTTTGGCAAAGATTCAAGTCCTTTTGACTAAACACATATTGTAAGCTCTTGTGATCGGTAAACACATCAACATGAACCCCATATAACTGCCTCCATATCTTTAAGGCAAACACAACCGCCGCTAACTCAAGGTCATGGGTAGGATAATTATTCTCATGGACTTTAAGTTGCCTTGAAGCATAGGCAATCACCTTGCCATTTTGCATAAGCACACATCCCAACCCAACTCTAGAGGCATCACAATACACCACAAAACCATCCGTACCTTTCGGTAAAGTCAACACCGGAGCAGAAGTAAGTCTATCTTTCAACTCTTGGAAACTCTTCTCACAAGCTTCCGACCATACAAACTTAGCTTTCTTTTGAGTCAAGGCCGTCAAAATAGAGGCAATGGAAGAAAAACCCTCAACAAATCTCCTATAATAGCCGGCCAAACCCAAAAAGCTTCTAATGTCTATCGGTGATAGAGGTCTAGAACAACTCTTGACCGCATCCATCTTCTTAGGATCTACCTCAATACCCTTACTTGACACAATATGACCAAGTAATGCTAAGGACCTTAACCAAAATTCACAGTTGCTAAACTTTGTGAAAAGTTAATGGTCCTTAAGAACTTGCAATACTATTCTCAAATGGTCGACATGCTCATTCTCACTCTTTGAATAGATCAAAATATCATCGATAAACACTATCAGGAACATGTCAAGATATTGTCAGAATACTCTATTCATTAAGTCCATGAACGCCGCCGGAGTGTTAGTCAAACCAGAGGACATTACTAGAAACTCATAGTGACCATATCAAGTTCGGAAGGCCATCTTTGGAATATCAACCCCTCTCACCCTCAATTGGTGATAACCCGAATGAAGATCAATCTTAGAGAAATAACTAGCCCTTTGAAGTTAGTCAAAGAAGTCATCAATTCTTGGAAGGGGATACTTGTTCTTAATGGTCGCCTTTTTCAATTGACGATAATCAATGCACATTATAAGAGACCCATCTTTATTTCTAACAAATAACACCGGAGCACCCCATGGAGAGATACTCGGTTGAATAAAACCCTTGTCTAATAGATCCTTCAACTGTTCTTTCAACTCTTTTAACTAGGCCGGAGCCATTCTATAAGGAGGAATGGAGATACGTTGCGTATCCGGAAGAAGGTTAATACCAAAATTTATTTCCCGCTCTGGAGGAATACTGGGAAAATCATCGGGGAAAACTTCTGGGAACTCATTAACCATGGGAACCGACTCAACAGAAGGGGTTTCGGAATCTACATTCCTCACCCTAACGACATAGTGAAAGCAACCCTTCGAGATCATCTTCCTAGCTTTAAGGTAGGACACAATTTGACCTCTAGGCATAGAATTTCCTCCTTTCCACTCTAAAATAGGCTCATTCGGAAATTAAAATCTAACCACCCGAGTTCTTCAATCAATAGAGGCATAATATGCATGTAACCAATCCATACCCAAGATAACATCAAAGTCTAACATGTCAAGCTCTACCAAATCAACAAGAGTTACTCTATGGGATAAGGAAACGGGATATCTTCTATAAACCCTCTTAGCCACCACAGAATCACCAACAGGAGTATAGACAAAAAAATGGTTCTAATAACTCTTTCGGAGGAACATCAAACCTCCTTTCCACAAAGGGAGTCACAAAAGATAAAGTAGCACCGGGATCAAACAAGGCATACACATCAATAAGAAATACTTTTAACATACCGGTCACTACATACGGGGAGCTCTCTTGGTCACCTCAGGTTTGGAGAGCATAAAAGCGGTTTTTCTTGGGAGCATCGGAGTTTGAACCGCTAGGAGGAGCTTGCTTGCCCTCTCTTCCTTGAACCTTAAGCATCGGGCAATCTCTCATTTTGTTACCACTTTTTCTACAACCTTAGCAACCATTCGTGCCAACTAGGCACTTACCATCATGTTTCCTTCCATACTTCGTATAAGTAGATCTAGCCACATAAGAACCACTACTATTACCTCCTTGAGGTTTAGAGTTGGAAACCCTATCTTTGTTGACCCTTGGAGCACTAGATGAGCCTTGGTTGAAAAACCTTTGTTTGAACCTTGGTCGACCTTGTCCATCGGACCTAGCATTGGAGAAGTTCCCATCACCGGTCCTAGCTCTTTTAACCTCCCTATTCTTTTCTTTGAGTTTCTCATCCTCCATTTGTTGGGAGTACACCATAATATGTGAGATATCCATATCATGATGGATCATTGCCGTACGACATTCTTTGACTATCAAGTCGTACACGCCCGTCAAAAACCTACTCATCATATCCCTTGAATCCGCCACCATAGTTGGAGCATACTTGGACAATTGAGTAAACTTTAGAGAATACTCTTTCACACTCATACCTCTTTGACGAAGGTTAATGAAATCTTCCACCTTAGCTTCCCTCAACTCCCGGGGAAAGAAGCTATCAACAAACACCGATTTAAAAATATCCACTCTATGGGACCCGCTCCTACCGGCCTACTGTTCTTCAATTGATTATACCATACTTGAGCAACACCATTCAATTGGTAAGCGGCTAACTCTGCTTTGTCTACCAAAGTCACCCCCATAATAGCAAGTACTTTATAAACCTCTTCCATAAATTCTTGAGGATCCTCCTCCACTTTGAAGCCATGAAACTCGAGGGGTTCATTCTTGCAAACTCTCTCACTCTCGATGCCGCCGAATTCACATTAGGATTCACATGAGTCACAACATCTCTATTGGCCTGAGCCGTCACAGCTTGAGCTTGAGTCGTCAAAGCTTGGGCTAACATTTAAAAAGTCCACCTAACTTCCACATTCGACAACGCTGAAGGATCAATCGGAGCTTGAGGAACTTGAGGAGGAGCTCCTTCATTCACATTGTCTTCCTCAACCCTTCTTACGAAATCCCTTCAAGTAGTCATATCCTATAGACCATAGGGCAAGGATTAGAAGAAAGACCTTATAGAGTTAAACTCTATCGCACGACTCAAGAGTAATGAAAAAAGTGAAATTTCCTAAACATCTTATAGCTTCTTATTCATAAATGTGGCGCGCTTCACACTCATGAACAAGACTCTACTAGACATGGCTTATGAGAAATTACATGAAACTAGAATCATTCTAAACCAAGTTTGTCACGACCCAGGGGTAACCCCTAGATATAACATGGTATATAGCACCGTGAAGGAGTCCATACAAGCCACTTAGCATATCATAACATAAGCAATAGAACAATAAGAGTAAAAATGTATTTCAAGTCCAAGTCTAAAATTTCCATAAAAGCAAAAGCGGAAGTCTAGAACATAGCCATCTATTACAATCTTTGAAATGAGAAAGGGACATAGCCATACAACATAGTCCAAAAAAATAAAATACGAGAAATGAAACTACAAGTGAAACATCCATCCTCGAATCATGACGACTCACCACAAGCTAGGAGAAATGAGCAAATCCAAGCTTTAGCCACAATGAGGACCACCTTGAGAACCGGACCCTACACTTGGGAAAAATGTAGGAAAAGTAGGCGTTAGTACAAAAATGCACTAAGTATGATAGTCATGAATAAAAACATTTAAAACATGCTAAAAGGGACATTTCATTTGAAAGGATGCTATTTCCAAGTTTAAACATGATTTGAGAGTTTAAAGAGCATAAGTCACAAAAACATAAGTCATAGACATAAACCATACATAAGTCATCTTAACATAAGAGAAAGACTTCATAAATAACCTTAGAGCATACTTGTGCAATGCATGAATAAGACCCCATAAATCTCACCCATGCTAAGTAAACCTCCTTAGGCAATCATTCATATTCTTGTTCATATTGTCATTGTGGGGAATAAGCCTTAACCGAAATAGACCATGTGAGCTTAACATGGAATCTGGTGTTACCAACATAAAAAAAGGTTGTCCTACTTGCCTAAGGTAGAACCATACAATTAGCTTAGGTTGATCCACTAGTTAAATACCTATGAGGGCACATAGTTTATGGGATAAAGAGATTTCTACTAGAAACTCAGACTCAACTATGGTAGAAGGTTTCCATCTCATGAGAGCTTTGGGAACCCAAACTCAACTAGCATATAAGGAACCCATATTGAAAGCCGGACTCAACTAGTGTAAAAGCTTCTATCTCATATACAATATCCACTCGGTGCTAAGCATTACATCCCATGAATTACATATTAAGTCTTGACTTAAGTTCATTTTTATGGAAGAATATCTTGACACACAATCCAACATAATTCATAAGATAGCTCATAGATTCAATAGGTGAGATAACCTTTCAACCTTAGAATCATCATATTGTGAGAAAAACCGTTCACATCATATCATATTCATGTATAGGTGTGTATATGAGAACATTTTTTCAACAACCCAACAATTGCATCATTATCATAAACACTTCACTCTCAAAGTGTTCTTAAATCATATACATAAATCTCATAATTATACATAATTCTCATACCAAGACCTTCAAGGATCATAGATCATATTCAATTAACACATCTAGAATTCACTACATTAGACATGGATATAATCATAATTCAAGTAGTTCAATTACTACATGCATAATTCTATAGTATTCTCCTTGCATCAATCAATACCCACACTTGGAGATCATAATTGGAAAATAGGGGAATTCATGGATTCTTGGGGAATTCTACATAAAACCATGTAAAATCATCAACTTATCCATAATAAAATATAATTCTATCATTATAAACCATTTTGAAATGTCCATGAGATTGAAGTCAACCCTAACTTTTAAAGAATTTCTAGTTTTGAAATTTAATTTGAAGGGAATCCATGGATGGATTCTATCCATGGATGAAGAGCTACCATACGTTAGCTATGAATCCCCACGAAATTGAGTTGAAAAACCTTGCTCCTTAAAACCCTAGGCTCCAACTTCCTTCTACTTCTTCCTTGAGTTCTAGAGAGAGAATTTTTGGAGAGGATGTAGTGTTTTCGGAATTTAGAAATAATGAGATGAATGACTTAGTTTAGGGGTCTTAAATACTTATATAGTTAGTCTAAATTAGAATAAAACAACGTCACTTAATATTAATTAAAATCAGAAAACCCCAAAGTGCCCCTAAACTTAACCCTTGAAACTGTCTCCAGGCCATGACCCACGACAGCACGACCACGGTCCATGGATGGACCCACATGGCGTGCTGGTGAAATGTGGTTTGGTTTTGGGACTTAGTTCCTGGGACCTCCACTCACGACTCCTCACCCACGGGCGTGGATGGACCAACGGGGTGTAGGTCCCCTTCGTGGGTCACTGTCCAGGAAATTTTCTAGGGTCTTCCTCAAGGACCCATGGTTGGTCCTTGGGTGTTTTACCTTGACGTGATAATACGAAACCCTTTATTTTTAGGTACGGGGAGTTACATCCACGACTCTAACCCTCACGTCAAGATCTAATTTAGCCTACTAGTTTTCGGGGTGTTACAAGAAGTGGTTCTTGTTTGATGTAAAGAAGTATTTTTGGGATGAACCATATCTGTTTGGAGAATGTGTAAATCATTTCATTCGTCGATGCGTACTGGAAGAAAAATTTAATGACATTCTTATTGCGTGTCACACCTCACCTCTTGGTGGACATCACTGTGGGGTGCGAACCGAGCAAAAGTTCTTCAAAGTGGTTACTACTGGCCATCTCTATACCGAGACGCATATTACTTTTTGAAACATTGCATTCCTTGCCCAAAGTTAGGAGTGGTATCAAGAAAGCATGAATTACCTCTCAACCCTATCTTAGAAGTGGAGTTATTTGATGTTTGGAGTATAGATTTCATGGGCCCGTTTGTGAGTTCTTTTGGCAATAAGTATATTTTGGTGGAGGTTGATTAAATTTCGAAATGGGTGGAAGTTGTAGCTTTACACAACAATGAGGCCAAGAGTGTGGTGCAATTCTTAAAGCGATATATTTTTGCACGATTTGGCACCCCGCGTGCAATCATCAGTGATGGAGGATCTCATTTTTGCAACCGGGTATTTGCCTCACTGTTGATCAAATATGGGATCAAGCAAAAAGTTGCCACACCATGCCACCCACAAACAAGAGGCCAAGTGGAAGTTTCAAATCGAGAAATTAAAGGTATTTTTGCAAAAATGGTGAATGCAAATCAGACGGATTGGTCTCTAAAATTAGATGATGCTCTATGGGCATATCATACTACGTTCAAAACACTGATTGGTATGTCACCATACCAGTTAGTGTTTGGAAAGTCGTGTCACCTGCCAATTGAGATGGAGCATAAGGCTATATGGGCTTTGAAGACACTAAATATGAACTCGAAGAAGGATGCAAAAGGGAGAGCGAATCAACTTCATGAGTTGGAGGAATTTTGGTTGAGAGCATATGAATGTTCAGTCTTGTATAAGGAGAAGATGAAGAGGTGGCATGACACCAAAATCCTTCAGCGTGAGTTCCAAGTCAGTGATTTTGTGTTGCTCTACAATTTTCGGTTAATACTTTTTCCAGGTAAACTTAAGTCAAAGTGGTTTGGTCCATTCAAGGTGACCCGAGTGTTCACAAATTGGGCTATTGAAATTGAAGGAAAAGAGAGTACTGCTTTCAAGCTGAATGGGCAGCGTCTGAAACTTTATTTTGGAGAATGTCATGAGATTTTGGTAATCGAAGTGGTGTATTTGGGAGATACTTGAAAGCATTTCCACGTCGTGCCACGACGTTAAATAAGGCGCTTCTTGGGAGCAACCCAAGCTTTAGTTGTTTTTGAATAATGTGTGCTGAATGTGCAGGTATAGGTGATTTTGTGAAGACATGGAAATTTTGGCGAACCACCAAGTGAAACGACGGTCGCGATTTGGCTCACCTTCTTCACAAAGGGGGGAGGGCTGCAGTTCTAGAATATTTGGCGAAACAGCCAGGGAAGGATCTTTTCCAAGAAAGACCTATTGCCCTTATTACTCCAAGAGATTCAAAGCGGCTTTAGATTAGTAGATTAGACAATTCCTACTCCTACTCGGCGATGCACCGAAGAGGTTCGGTGAGCCCTACTTTCATCGCCCCTTGACTACTCCTGAAGGGACGGTGTTATGGAAAGTTTGGCGACGGTTTTAGCACACTTGGCAATGCGCCGTTGCTGTTCGGCGAGCCTGATTTTAATCGTTGTTTGGTCCCAACTGGAGAGAAGTGTTCTGGATATTTTGGCGAGCTACATACAGTTAGGCGGTGCGCCGAATGGTTCGGCGCTCTCCACAGCCCTTTGCCGACTTTCCACTTAGTGAGGAATCCTCCTGACCCTATTCTTTTCATTTAGTGCTATTGTCTTTCTACTTCTATCTTTATTTCATGTTCTTTTTCTCTATACGTTGAGGACACTGTAGGATGTTTTTTTGTGGGGGACAGACTTGTTCTCAGTACCACCTCTTGATGTGTTTGAATATGACTGTTCTTTTGCAATTTTGAGAGTGTTATAATCAAAACCGATGACTTAAGTAGTATTCTTAATTGAACGACATGAGTGTGCGGCTACGATGAGGTAAATTGAGTTACATAAGTCATATGTGAACTCCTAGCATCTTGTTATGACTAGCCGGTTGTCAAGTCAATCTCTCATGATGATCATTGCACGCTAGCTAGAAAGTGTAAAGTCTTGTTTGATAATCGTGTCAAATGCCTTGTGTGGTGAGGTTGGCTTGAATATTGTTCTTGATGACACCTAGAATTTGCCCCGTTAGTCCAATTGATTCATTGAAGCAAGCGATTGAAATGATCTTAGGTAAAATTTTTGAAGATTGAACCAAATTGATAGCATACCTCTTTGTGGTCACCTTGTGAGAAGTGTGAACCTTGCTTGACACCTTTTAAGCCTATCATTTTCTTTAGAAGAAACTTGAGCAACTTTGACCTCTTTTTCCCATCACCTATAAACTTCATGAAGTATTGGTTTGTTAAATATCCAACTTAGGCCAAAAATAAAAAACCTAAGTTTGGGGTGTGGTGAAAAATCCCCCTTTGAAGCATAGTGTAAAAAAAGATAGAACTCATCGATGTAAAAAAGGGAGGGGGGGAGAAAGAAAAGAAATGTTGAAAAGACTGAAAAAGAGAAAAGTTTATGAAATAAAGTGTGTGAAAGAAGCAAAACAAAGGGGGTATCCAATGAGTCATGCTTAGTTGAATAATGGGGTGGATTGTGAACATGTTTGAATGTGAAAAGAGAAGGAGAAAAAGTGATTTTCAAGCCATATTTCATCAAGGTAGAAGCCACTAAACCAAAATGATCATACCGTTACAATCAACCCTATTACAAGCCCTGAAAAGACCTTTGTGATCTTGAGTGAGTTGAAACGAATGTTGATTTGAAAATAAGGGCAAGCCTATGGGTAGAGTCTTGCATGTGTTCATCTTTGTGAGTGTGAGAGTTTTACTTGATTCCGGAATCTTAAATTGTTGAGGAATTTTGTGTGAACATGGAATCATCCTTGTTTTGAGGACATTTAAATGATTTTGTTGAGCTTGAACTTGCATTTGAGGCAAGCATTGTGAGCTTGAGTCTATTTGATAATGGTTAGTCATAAATTTGAAACTTAGAGTGCACAATTGAACATTGTATGTGTAGTTTTAACCTCTTGTGTGCATTTGTGTTGAATCTCTAGTAGCACTGTTTGTAGATATCCTTATGAACTAATTGATCTTGAGTTTTACTTGAGGAGAAGCAAAAATTTAAGTTGGGGGTGTTGATGAGTCTGAGATTTCTACTCATTTAGGGCTTTGTTATGATAGTTTTACTGCCCTCAATGCCAAATTTATGAGCAAAACTGATGTTTTAAATACTACTGTGCAGAGCAAAAGGCAAAAAAGCAGAGAAGGGACATCAATGGACTGAAGAAAGAAGAAAAGTAAAGTTGATGACCGCCGAAGACACTTGAAGACTCGCCCAGTAGTCCCTTCGCTCGCCTAAAGTAATAGTGTGCCAACCCTTGAAGAAGAGAAATTGGGCGAAGTAACATACCCTTCGGCAAACCGCCGAATGGTGTGGTGAAGGAGGCTCAGATCGCCTAATATTACATTATGGTTGGTAAAGTCACAAGAAAAACGACGATTAGCAAGAACAAAATGGCGCATCACCGATTAGGTCAGCGTTCCCGACCTCGATCGCCCAAGTTTACAACACTTTAATGGTGAAAATACAAGAAACAAAGGCGAGGAAAAGCAGCGTTTGGCTTGTCGCCCACTGACTCGGCGACACTCGACTGATACCGCAGAACGACCCCAGAGGCCAAATTCTGAGAAAATATAAATGGATTTTTAAGAAAAGATCAGAGCATCCAATCACTGTGAAAACTCATACTTAGAACGAAAACATTGTTCTTACTTAGTTTTGAAGTATATTTCGAGTAATTTCTGAATTGGGTTTTGGAATTGAAGCTACATTGAATAATTGTAAGGATTTGGAGATTAATACCCAGCTATGAAGAAGTTAATTGGTATTGATTTCTTTCTTCGTATGATGTGTAGCTAAAACCCCTATTCTTGGGGGTCTGATTATGTGACCAATTGTCTAATTTAACTTATGGGTGTTAAGGATTGTTGATTTTACTGTTGTTTTGATGTGGGTTTGATTTATAGCTGAGGTTAAATTTATGAATTGTTGTGAAGATTACAATTCTAATTTAGTACTTTATGCTTGCTTGAGAAAGAGTTGTTCAGTCAAGGTTATAAATCAGTGTTTGTAGTGATTGGGTTGTTGTGGGTTAAGCTCGAGAGAGTGAATTCTATACTCGACTTTACCTATCTACCTCGAGAGAGTAGGTAAAGTGAGGTATTGGGCTGTTTATATTGTGAAGCTTGACGAGGTTCAAGAGAACTCGTTTTAATTGTAATAGTTGTTCGAGAGAAAGCTATTGCATCTAAAGTCTAGCCTACCCGCAAATAAGGGCATTCCCTAAAATTTTTGGATAAATTTGTCATCATTATTATGCTAAACAATATTATTAAGATTTTGTGTAGGACATGGATTAGGGTAGAAGTTTTGTAGGTAGGAAAATGTTGTCTGTCTTATTCTTTCATACTAGTAGTGGTAGTATTTATCCTAGAGTTTCTTGTGCATTGATACCTGTAACTATGTATTGTTGCTTGTACTTTGATTATCACATATTTTTGGTATAGTTATTGTTATTTTTTTTTGTTTTCTCAAGCTTTTTACAGTATTTTGTCATCTTCCATTCACTTCAGATATTTTATTTTTATTCTGGTTTGATATGTGTTTCCTTGCACCGAGTGTCTATCGGAAACGACCTCTCTACCTCTTAAGGTAGAAGGGGTAAGGTATGCGTACACTCTATGTAACACCTTGGAAATCAGACTTAGAAAAGCTACAACAGAAAAACACAAGAAAACAGTGAACCACGGCAGGGTTCAAGGACCGTGAAAGGGACCACGGTCCGTCGACATGCCCATAGGTTCACACCCGACCCGGAAATAGTAGACGACGAGACCCTTCACGGGTTGTGGACCACCACACGGGCCGTACTGGTGCTCGTAGTTGGTGAGGCAGAACCTCCCAAACCCCAACGTCAGACCATGGAAACCTCCACAGGCCGTGGTGTTGATGACGGGCTGTGGGAGAGTCCGTGGACCTGAGCCACTAGACCTCAGCCCAAGTGAGGAAACCACGGAGACCTTCACGGTCCGTGGTCCTTCAAACGGGCCGTGGTAGGGCTCGTTGTTGGACCACTCCCAGAATCAGCAGCCACTGGACCAAGGACCATAACTAGCTTGACGGTCCGTGGTCCCTTTGACAGTCTGTAAGAGAGGCCGTGGTCGGCTGCATTAGACCTTTAAGTCAGGGGTCATTTGGTCTTTTCCCTATGCGTTGGACACCTAAACTACGTCGTTTAACCCCTAAACTACGTAGTTTTGGTCAGTTTAAACCTAGTAACTTAATTAGAATCTACCTAAGCGATTCATTCAACAAAATTTAGCTAACGCAAAGTGAAAGAGGAGAGAGAGTCGACCAAACCCCTCTCCAAGAATGCTGCAGGTTTTCATTAGTTTCATCCCCGAAATTGAAAGATTTCTCCGTGGAATTCGTCACTAGGTATGTGGGTTCCTTTCACCCATTAGGTCCCTATAATTCAGTCAGATTCTTGATTCCTTTCATATTATATAGACCTAGGATTTCTTGAATTATAGAAAATGTTGTGAATTAGTTGTCAGAATGTTCCTAATCAGATTATCATGTGGTTGTAACACTGTTTCTTAGTTCCTTGTATGAAATTCAGAACACTAGTGGTGCAATTAATCTAACTCATGAAAATCACTTGCAAGGTTAGTAAATCAAATAATCATGCTTCAGTTTATGAATGTCACATTTTCAGTTATAATTGTTACATTCTCAGAGTTTGTATGTCAGTAATTGAGCTATCCAGCATTTTAGGATTTCAGTCATAATGTGTCCCATACATATATTCAGTTGGGAGTAGTCTAAACACCGAGTTGGAGTAGGGTCAGTCACCCTCATAGTCCCAGAACTACGTGCCCCCGTAGGTTCGTAAGTCCCCTCTTTGGGCATTATATTTAGTGATCACTCCAGTCATGCCTTTATATCCTTGGCAAGGTGTATTGGGTCCCCTCGATGGGGCGTATACATAGAACTCCACATATAGCTCATGTGGTTTTATGTCGGTTATTAGTAGCTCCCACAGTCAGATTCTAGTGTATTTGACCAGGTTCAGTTACATTTCAGTATTCAGTTTTAGCATGTTATGTACTTGGTCATTGCATTCAGTTCAGTTCATTTAAGTATATTTCAGTATTTCCATCATGTGCAGATTATGTCATTGTTCAGTATACTTTATTTCAGTTATGTATATATTGTTTAGCTTCATCCTATCCCGCATGCTCAGTACCCTTCAAGAACTGATGCATACTCTACGCTACATCTTCTCGTGATGTAGGTCCAAGTACTCAGCATCCAGATCATGCATAGATCGGCTCCCGATCTCAATTTCAGCAGCTTTAGTGGTGAGTCCACATACTTCAAGGACAATAGACATGTTTCTATTTTAGTCTTTTCATTTTAGTTTTCAATATTTGCTAGAGTTTGTTGGCGGCATGTCCCAGCATCTCTAGTCTGTTAGAGGCTTATTTCAGACATAGACAGATTCATCTTAGTATTTGAGTTATAGTTCAGTGTTATAAAATGTATTCCAGTTTTTATATATATTCAAACTTAGATTGGATATTCCCCATCATTTAGTTTATCTCATGATTTAGCTTCCGCATTAGTTTATCTTTTCATAGCTTTGTTCAGTTTGCTAATGATATGCTAGCTCAGGGTTAGCTTGGGGTCACTCGTGATCCTAGGTCATGTGTTTACGTCAAGGGGGTAGCCTCGGAGTGTGACAAACTTGGTATCAGAGAATTAGATTTAAGTGTCCTAGGATGTCTGAAAATCCGCACTAAGTAGAGTCTTTTTCATGGGTGTGAAGTGCACCACATTTAATGGGAGGGAGGCTACAAAGTGTTTTAGGAAAACTTCACTTTCTTGCTATTCTTATCGTGCGTGTGTATGGTCTACCTTCTAACTCATCGTTATGCTCTTCAGATCGTGCCTCCTCGTAGAGCTTACGCAAGGAATATGAATGCCCGCAACGCTAATGCATTTTCTCCAGTTCCAGACCATGAGGTCTCCAATGCAGCATTTTGGAACGCCATTCAACTTTTGGCTCAGAGTGTGACCAACCAGAACAATCAGCAGGCCCCAGTTCCTACTAACACGAATGTTGGGGCAGCAGCAGCCATGGTCCAATACTTCGTCCGTATGAATCCACCAGAATTTCTAGGGTCGCAAGTTGGAGAAGGCCCCCAGAACTTCATTGATGAGGTCAAGAAAATCTTTGAAGTGATGCAAGTGACTGGAAATGATAGGGTAGAGTTGTCTTCCTACCAGCTTAGGGATCTAGCTCACATCTGGTTTACTCAATGAAAAGAAAACACGGGTACGGATGCGGTTCCTATCACTTGGGAGTGTTTTAATGGAGCTTTTCTGGACAGGTTCTTCCCAAGAGAATTGAGGGAGGCAAAAGCTCAGGAGTTCATGAATTTGAGGCAAGGTAACATGTCAGTCAAAGAGTACGAACTCAAGTTCACCCAATCTCTAGGTATGCTCCACATATGGTTGCTGATTCGAGGGAACAGATGAATAAGTTTCTGTTTGGAGTATCCGACATAGTGAAAACAGAGTGCCGAAACACTATGTTGCTGGAAGATATGAATATCTCTAGGCTTATGACTCATGCTTTGCAGGTTGAGGGAACAGGCTAAGGACAATAAAAAGGCTAGGACAGGTAACTATGAGTACTCTCAGCAGAACTCGGGTGGTGGAAATCGCTCTCAGTTTCAGCAGAAATCTTCAGCTTTGGCACCTTCATCAGCTAGTGCTCCATCCTCTAGGTTTCGACAGGATCAGAAAGGTAGGGCATCTGGCTCTGTGTCTCAGGGGAGTGTTTTAGGTACCAGAACCTACCCAACTTGTCCAAAGTGTGGTAAGAACCATTCAGGCAAGTGTCTTGCATGAAAGGAAGGATTTTTTGGGTGTTATCAAACTGGTCACAGGTTGAGGGATTGCCCTTCTTCTAAACAGGGACAGGGAGGTAACAATAGTAGGGCTCAGTCTACAGCTCCAGAAGCACCAGCAGGTCACCCAACTCAGCAGGGTGCTTCATCTGGTATAGGTGGTGGTCAACGCCAGAACAGGTTGTATGCTCTCCAGGCTCACCAGGATCAGGAAGATTCTCCTGATGTAGTCACTGGTACATTATGAGTCTTTCACTTAGATGTTTATGCTTTGTTAGATCTAGGGGCTACTCTTTCCTTTGTAACTCCATACATAGCAGTGAACTTTAGTGTCTGGCAAAAAACTCTTCCAGATCTCTTCTAAGTGTCTACTCCAGTTGGTGACCCAGTTATAGCTAGACGGGTATAGAGAAATCACCCTGTCATAGTCTCTCAGAAAGTCACCTCAGCAGATCTTGTAGAGTTAGAAATGGTAGACTTTGATATCATTCTAGGCATCGATAGGTTACATTATTGTTATGCCTCAGTCGATTCTAGAACTAGGATCGTTCATTTCCAGTTTCCAAGCGAGCCAGTCTTAGAGTTGAAGGGTAGTAGCTCAGTCCCTATGGGTCGATTCATTTCTTACCTTGAGGCCAGAAAGATGATTTCCAAGGGGTATATCTATCATTTAGTTCAGGTTAAAGATTCCAGCTCCAAAACCCCAACTCTTGAGTCAGTTCATGTAGTAAATGAGTTCCCAGAAGTTTTTCCAGAAGATCTTCCCAGAGTTCCTCCTGAAAGGGAAATCGACTTCGAATTGATCTCCTTCCAGATACCCAGCCCATTTCTATTCCTCCTTACAGAATGGCTCCAGCTGAGCTTAAGGAATTGAAAGAGCAGTTGAAAGACCTTCTAGATAAGGGCTTTATCAGACCCAGTATTTCCCCATGGAGTGCACTAGTGTTGTTTGTGAAAAAGAAAGATAGTTCTCTAAGAATGTGCATTGACTATCGGTAATTGACCAAAGTCACAATTAAGAATAAGTACCCTATCCCCAAGATTGATGACTTGTTCGACCAACTTCAGGGTGCTAGTCATTTTTAGAAGATAGACCTCAGATCCGGTTATCATCAACTCAGAGTCAGAGATAGTGACATCCCAAAAACAGCCTTCAGAACTCGGTATGGTCATTATGAATTTATAGTTATGTCTTTTGTACTAACAAATGCTCCTGCAACTTTCATGGATTTGATGAACAAGGTGTTCAAATAGTATTTGGACTTGTTCGTTATCGTCTTAATTGATGATATCTTCATTTAATATAGGAATGAGGAAGAACATGCGAATCATTTGAGAGTTGTCCTACAACTCTCAAAGATCGCCAGTTATTCGCTAAGTTTAGAAAATATGAGTTTTGGTTACAGTCAGTTGCTTTCCTTGGGCATATAATGTTTAGAGAAGGGATTCGAGTGGATTCGAGTGGATTCGAGTGAAAATAGATGCAGTGAAACAATGGCCCAGACCCACCTCTCCAATATATATCAGAAGTTTCTTGGGTTTGACTTGTTATTATAGAAGGTTCGTGGAAGGATTTTCATCCATAACTTCTCCATTAACTAAGTTGACATAGAAAAATATCAAGTTTTACTGGTCAGATGAGTGTGAGAAGAGCTTTGCAGAACTTAAAACTAGGTTGACTACAACTCCTGTTTTGACTCTACCAGAGGGTTCAGACGGTTATGTGATCTATTGTGATGCATCCAAAGTCGGCCTAGGTTGTGTGTTGATGCAGCGAGGTAAGGTTATAGCTTATGCTTCTAGACAGCTTAAGGTGCATGAGAAGAACTATCTGACTCATGATCTCGAGCTTGCAGCCGTAGTATTTGCCCTAAATATTTGGAGACATTATTTGTATGGTGTTCACGTAGATGTGTTCACAGACCATAAAAGCCTTCAGTATGTTTTCACCCAAAAAGAGTTAAATCTTCGCCAGAGGGGATTGCTTGAATTCCTCAAGGACTATGATATGAATGTGCTTTACCATCCTGGTAAGGACAATGTAGTAGCTGATGCTCTTAGCAGGCTATCTATGGGTAGTGTAGCACATGTTGAGGAAGAAAGGAAGGAATTGGCAAAAGATGTTCACCAGCTTGCTTGCTTAGGAGTTTACCTTATGAACATATCAGATGATGGTTTGACAATTTAGAATGGGTCAGAATCTTTATTGGTAGCGGAGGTTAAGGAAAAACAAGACAATGATCCTATATTACTTCAATTGAAGGGTGCAATTTATCAGCAGAAAGTTGAGGTTTTCTCCAAAGGGGGAGATGCTGTGCTTCGCTACCAGAGTCGTTTATGTGTTTCTAAGGTGGGTCAGTTGAGACAGCAGATCCTTACAGAAGGCCATAACTCCAGGTATTCTATTCATCTAGGTGCCACTAAGATGTACCGTGATCTGCGAGAAGTCTTTTGCTGGAACGACATGAAGAGAGACATATCAGATTTTGTGGCTGAGGACCATAATTGCCAACAGGTTAAGGTAGAAAACCAGAAACCAGGGGGTATGACTCAAGAGATCAACATTCCTACATGGAAGTCGGAAGTGATCAATATGGACTTCATTACAGGTTTACCTCGAACTCGCGGACAGCATGACTCCATTTGGGTAATAGTAGACAGAGTTAGTAAGTCCACTCACTTTTTGGCTGTTAAGACTACCGATTCGGCGGAGGACTACGCCAAGCTTTACATTAATGAGATAGTCAGGTTGCATGGGGTTCTTTTGTCTATCATTTCAGATAGAGGTGCTCAGTTTACCTCTCATTTCTGGAAGTCATTTCAGAAAGGTCTTGGTACCTAGGTAAATCTCAACACAGCGTTTCATCCACAGACGGATGGTCAGGCAGAACGTGCCATTCAAATCTTAGAGGACATGTTGAGAACTTGTGTGATCGACTTCAAGGGTAGTTGGGATGATCACCTCCCTCTTATTGAGTTCGCCTACAATAATAGCCACCATTCCAGTATTTAGATGGCCCCTTATGAGGTATTATATGGTCGTAGATGTAGATCTCCAGTTGGTTGGTTCGAAGTAGGTGAAGAAGCATTGATTGGGCCGGATTCGGTGCATGAGGCTATGGAGAAAGTTCAGCTCAATAGAGATAGGCTAAAGAAAGCCGAGAGTCGTCAGAAGTCCTATGCAGATGTGAGAAGAAGGGACTTAGAATTTGAGGTTGCTGATTGGGTTTTCCTGAAAGTGTCACCTATGAAGGGGGTGATGAGATTTGGCAAGAAAGGGAAGTTCAGTACAAGGTATGTAGGTCCTTACAATATTCTAAAAAGGATTAGTAAAGTGGCTTATAAGTTAGAGTTGCCAGCAGAACTAGCCGCAGTCCATCCAGTATTTCATATTTTCTTGTTGAAGAAATGTGTTTGTGATCTAGCGTCAATAGTATCATTGGAAAGTGAGGCTGTGAAGGATAGTCTCATTTATGAAGAGGTGTCAGTTGAAATTCTTGATTGTCAGGTTCAAAGGTTGAGAAATAAAGAAGTCGCTTCAGTTAAGGTTTTATGGAGGAGTCATTCCGTAGAGGGAGATACTTGGGAAGCAGAAGCAGCCATGAAGGCCAAGTATCCTCATATCTTTCCTTCCGATTCCGTTTCAGCATGAGGTAATAGTTCCTCTTCAGAATCTCAGTTTACTCTTGCATAAATTCAGTCTTAATATCATGTTCCTTCAGTTATTCTTGCATTTTCAGCGTATTTTCATGATCTTAGAACTCAGTTCAGTCAGAAATCAGGTTGTTGTACTTAGTGGTAGGAATTGCAGCTCTTTTCCTCCTTTCTCAGCTAGTGTAGGCTTCATTCGAGGATGAATGTTTCCAAGGGGGAGATATTGTAACACCTCAGAAATCAGACTTAGAAAAACTGAAGCAGAAAAACACAAGAAAATAGTGAACCACGGCAGGGTTCACGGACCGTGAAAGGGACCACGGTCTGTCGATCTACCCGTGGGTTCACATCTAGCCCAGGAATGGTGGACCACGGGACCCTTCACGGGCCGTGGACCACCACACAGGCCGTACTGGTGCACGTGGTTGGTGAGGCAGAACCTCCCAGGCTCTGACGTCAGACCACGGAGCCCTCCACGGGCCGTGGGAGGGTCCGTGGTCCTGAACCACCAAACCTCAGCCTAAGTGACGAAACCACGGAGACCTTCACGGTCCGTGGTCCTTCACACGGGCCGTGGTAGGGCTCGTGGTTGGACCACTCCCAGAACCAGCAGCCACTGGACCAAGGACCATGACCAGCTTGACGGTCCGTGGTCCCTTTGATGGTCTGTAAGAGGGGCCATGGTCGGCTGTGTTAGACTTTTAAGTCAGGGGTCGTTTGGTCTTTTCCCTATGCGTTGGACACCTAAACTACATCGTTTAACCCCTAAACTACGTAGTTTTTGTCAGTTTTACTCTAGTAACTTAATTAGAATCTACCCTAAGCGATTCATTCACCAAAATTTAGCAAACGCAGAGCGAAAGAGGAGAGAGAGTCGACCAAACCCCTCTCCAAGAACGCAGTAGGTTTTCATCAGTTTCAGCCTCGAAATCAAAAGATTTCTCCATGGAATTCGTCACCAGGTATGTGGGATTTCACTAGTGGGTTCCTTTCACCCATTAGGTCCCTAGAATTCAGTCAGAATCTTGATTCCCTTCATGTTATCTAGACCTAGGGTTTCTTGAATGTTAGAAAGTTTTGTGAATTAGTTGTCAGAATGTTCCTAATCAGATTATTATGTGGTTGTAACAGTATTGCTTAGTTTCTTGTATGAAATTCAGAACCCTAGTGGTGTAATTCTTCTAGTTCATGAAATGCACTTGCTAGGTTAGTAAATCAGATAATCATGCTTCAGTTTACGAATGCCACATTATCAGTTATAATTGTTACATTCTCTGAGTTTGTATGTCAGTAATTGAGCTATCCAGCATTTCAAGATTTCAGTCATAATGTGTCCTATACATATATTCAATTGGGAATAGTCTAAACACCGAGTTGGACTAGGGTCAGTCACCGTCATAGTCCTAGAACTATGTGCCTCTGTAGGTTTGTAAGTCTCCTTTGTGGGTATTATATTTAGTGATCACGCCAGTCATGCCTTTATACCCTTGGCAAGGTATATTGGGTCCCCTCGATGGGGCGTATACATCGGACTCCACATTTAGCTCATGTGGTTTTATGTCGGTTATTAGTAGCTCCCACAGTCAGATTTTAGTTCATTTGACAAGGTTCCCAGTTAGATTTCAGCATGTTATGTACTTGGTCATTGCATTCAGTTCAGTTCATTTCAATATATTTCAGTGTTTCCATCATGTGCAGATTATGTCATTGTTCAGTATGCTTTATTTCAGTTATGTATATATTATTCAGCTTCATCCTATCCTGCATGCTCAGTACCCTTCAAGTACTGACGCATACTCTACGCTACATCTTCTCGTGATGTAGGTCCAGTTACTCAGCATCCAGATCATGCATAGATCGGCTCCCGATCTCCATTTCAGCAGCTTCGGTGGTGATTCCTCATACTTCGAGGATAATAGACAAGTTTCTATATTTAGTCTTTTCATTTCAGTTTTCAGTATTTACTAGAGTTAACTGGGGGCATGTCCCAGCATCTCTAGTCAGTTAGAGGCTTATTTCATACATAGACAGATTCAATTTAGTATTTGGGTTATAGTTCAGTGTTATAAACTCTATTCCAGTTTTTATATATGTTCAGACATAGATTGGGTATTCCCCATCATTTAGTTAGTTTATCTCATGATTTAGCTTTCGCATTATTTTATATTTTCATAGCTTTGGTCAGTTTGCTTATGATATGCCAGTTTAGGGTTAGCTTGGGGTCACTCGTGAACCTAGGTCCCGTGTTTACGTCAAGGGGATAGCCTCGAGGCGTGACACTCTACCCTCCCCAAAATCCACTTATGAGATTACTTTGTATTAGCCTTTCTGTTGTAACTTTATGACTTGTTTGTTTGGATTCCATTCTCCTGCCAAAATAACTTTCGTATTGTGAAGTCTAGATGACCCATTTAAGTTTATTAATTTACTCTATAGATATTTTCTAAGCTATATATTTTCTATAAATTTTTTGAAATTTTGAATATAATAAGGCATTCAGAAACTTACCAGTAGTCAATTCAAACAACATTTCTTCATGTTTTTCACCCTTAAAGTAAACATTTCACAACATCTATGAAGATAACTTGTGCATATGTGTAACCAACATATAACTTTTCTTCTTGGATGTTAGTGTAACATTTAATTGATATTTTTTTGGAAACGTATGATGTTCATATATTCTTCCTAGCTAGATTGGTTGTTTTAAACAGGTTGAAAATTTGGTATAGTCCTATTTATAGCAGAGACTTTCCTATTTTAGAAAAATATAATTGAAGAGTTAGTAAAATTTTGAGTTTGATAAATTTAATATTATATTAGATGAAAATTTATAATATATTTTTTTTTACCTAGACTCTTTCATATTCTCCTCTTGTTGGTGACTGGCCTCTTCCTTTCTATTTATAAAGTGAAACATAACTAGGTTATCTTTTAACATTCACTTCTTTTATTATTTCAAGTCATACAATATGATATTCAAATAGCATATGAAAGATTTCAATACTATGAAGAGTTGCTAAAATTTTTGAGGGTTATGCATTTAGAAATTTGTTATTGCGGGTATTTGATGGAAATAATTACAATGCCATTAACTATTTAGTTTAAACATGTAATATTATAAATTAGTTGGCTGATACATTAGAATTACAAATTAGTACTACTTGTTTTTGTTTAATTAGATTTAATAAAACAGTATTGTTATAAACTATTATAGTGTGGATGTCCACTACATCAAGAAGTTACTCTCACTCATTATCTCTATTACTTTCCTCCATTATGAAGATAACCTCCACCTTTATGTACATTATCTTTGTAACCTTAAACCTCCATAACCTCCGCCATTATATTCATGATTAATGTCATGTTTATGGCTAACCTTTTGTATGCCTCTATGTTATACTATAAATAGAGGAATAATGGTTCATATTGTAGACACTTTAAGATTTGGTGATCATATGAAATAAAGAAAGTTATCTTATATTGTTCTTCTTGTCTTTTATTTTTCTTGTCTTCATCTTTATATTGTTTGTTCTTAAGTTTTACAACACATTATCAGCATGAATGTTCTACCATTGCAGGATTGGAGCAAAGTAAATAAAAAAAGATAAAATAATTGTGTTTATTTTTCTCTCTGGAACAAGGTAAATTATTGTGGAATCTATTTTATATTTTACTTGTGAACAAGTTGAATGATTAATATTATTGTTACTGTGCATTTTTTTCACCTATGACTATATATACTTTCTTTTGTATGTGAAACTTATTTTATATTTTATTTATGATTATGCTCACTATTTTGGTTATTACATAAGATTTTAATTTATTTTGTTTTGTGTGTCAAATATTTAGGGTTCACATGGAAATTGAAAAATGGGTGGTGGTAGTGAGCAATTTTATTTTAGTGTAATTGAAATTATTATTTTCTGAATGTGCAATTAATTCTTTGATTTCTAACGGTAATTCACTAGCTTAATTATTGTGCACCAAACATAATATAATATAATAATATATGTAACTCTCTGTTTTGAGAAGTTTAATATATTAGTACATACTTTGTTGAAAATATTTTTATTGTGTTTGTTTTGTTCTATATTTATTTGTGCATGTTAATCACAAAGTGACAATATTTTTTTAAGGGTCAATGGTGAGTCTATCATATTTGGTTATTATGTCATTAACTGAGGGTAACACGAAGGATTCAAGTCCTATCAAACTAAGAGGGTAATACATCGGGTGAGAGTCCTAGTACATCATGATAATAAAAATTTTGGTTGGATTCCAACAAATAATGACCTAAAATGCCTTTTTGTGGGTAAGACGTTGGGTTCAAAAACATTGTTGTTCCTCTCCTTCCATATAGCATGGATGAATTTTTAGTATATTTAATACTTCTCAACTTGTTCAAATTTGTCATCATTATTATGCTAAAAAAATATTATTAAGATTTTGTGTAGGACATGGATTAGGGTAGAAGTTTTGTAGGTAGTAAAATGTTGTCTGTCTTATTCTTTCATACTAGTAGTGGTAGTATTTCTCCTAGAGTTTTTTGTGCATTGATATTTTTTACTATGTATTATTGCTTGTACTTCGATTATCACATATTTTTGGTATAGTTATTGATATTTTTTTTTGGTTTTCTCAAGCTTTTTATAGTATTTTTTCATGTTCCATTCACTTCAGATATTTTATTTTGTTCTGATTTGTTATGTGTTTTCTTGAGCTGAGTGTCTATCGGAAAAACCCTCTCTACCTCTTAATGTAGAAGGGGTAAGGTCTGCGTACACTCTACCCTCCCCAAAATCCACTTATGAGATTACTTTGTATTAGCTTATCTCTTATAACTTTATGACTTGTTTGTTTTGATGCCATTCTCCTGTCAAAATAACTTTCGTATTGTGAAGTCTAGATGACTCATTTAAGTCCATTAATTTACTCTATAGATATTTTCTAAGCTAGATATTTGCTATAAAAATTTTGAAATTTTGACTATAGTAAGGCATTCTGAAACTTACCAGTAGTCGATTCCAACAACATTTCTTCATGTTTTTCACCCTTAAAGTAAAAATTTCACATCTATGAAGATAACTTGTGCATATGTGTAACCAACATATAACTTTTTTTCTTGGATGCTACGGCAACATTTAATTAATATTTTTTTTGCAAACGTATGATGTTCATATATTCTTCCTAGCTAGATTGGTTGTTTTAAACATGTTGAAAATTTGGTATAAAAAATTAATAGCGGAGACTTTTCTATTTTCAAAAAGGAGTAGGGCCTAAAATACCCTTCAAGTATAAGAAATGGAACAAAAATACCCTCCTTCCATCTTTAGGCTCCAAAATACCCTTCCATCTACCTTTATGGACCTATATTACCCTTCCACTTAACAAATTATTTAAGAGTAATAATTAATCCTTTCATTAATGACGTGTAAATCTTTAATTTTTGAAGCTTAAATTAACAAATAATAATTTATCCTAAGTGCCGAACTTGGACAGAAGGCTCGGAGTTGATAAGTGGAGTTCCTGTATGCAAAGCAGGCCTAACCCCAGAGTAAGTCCACAGTGTTAACACATTAGAAATTCTCCTTTCTGGAGTAGTTTGAGCTGAATTAGGTTCAGAATGTGATTTTCCTCTAACTCTATTTTCAGTATGAGTATTGGGGGTGTCGTATTTTCATTGGGAAGCTCTAAAACTTTCAGATTGGAGGTCTTGAGATGGATCGGGAATGGAATTAAGAGGTGTACGAGGAAGAGGAAAAAGGAAACTAGGTGAAGAGGTTGTGGAAGTCATTCTCATTGGAATTTGTTGGTTTCAGATTGGTTCGAGAAGTGGATCTAAAAGATTAAGACAAAACATCTTTCGACATTTTCTGCAAAATCGAAGAAACTTCACTTGTGATTTTTTAAGATATGGGTTTGTAGAATTTTAAGTGGGTTGGAAGAATTTAGTTGGATCGAGTTTGATTAGGATAAATTATTATTTTTTAGTTAATTTAAACTTAACCAATTAAATATTGTCACGTCTTCAATGAAGGAATTAATTATTACTCTTAAATAATATGTTAAGTGAAAGGGTAACCAAAGGTGGAAGGAGAGTATTTTTGTTCCATTCCCTATACTTGAAGGGTATTTTAGGCACTTCTCCATTTTATAAAATATAATTTTAAAAAATATAATTTAAGAGTTAGTAAAATTTTGAGTTTGTCAAATTTAATATTATATTAGATGAAGATTTATAATATTATTTTTTTACATAGACTCCTTCATATTCTCCTCTTGTTGGTAACTGGCCTCTTCCTTTCTATTTTAAAAGTGAAACATAACTAGATTATCTTTTGACATTCACTTCTTTTATTATTTCAGGTCATACAATATGATATTCAAATAGCATATGAAAGATTTCAATACTATGAAGAGTTGCTGAAATTGTTTGAGGGTTATGCATTTAGAAATTTGTTATTGCGGGTATTTGATGGAAATAATTATAATGCCATTAACTATTTAGTTTTAAAATGTAATATTTTAAATTAGATGGCTGATACATTATAATTACAAATTAGTATTACTTGTTTTGTTTATTTAGATTTAATAAAATAGTATTGTTATAAATATTATAGTGTGGATGTCCACTACACCAAGAAGTTACTCTCACTCATTATCTCCATTACTTTCCTCCATTATAAAGATAACCTCCACCTTTGTGACCATTATCTTTGTAACCTTACACCTCCATAACCTCCTCCATTATATTCATGATTAATGTCATGTTTATGGCTAACCTTTTGTATGGCTCTGTGTTACACTATAAATAAAGGCATAAGAGTTCATATTGTAGACACTTGAAGATTTGGTGAACACTTGAAACAAAGAAAGTTATCTTATATTGTTCTTCTTGTCTTATATTCTTCTTGTGTTCATCTTTATATTGTTCTTTTGTTCTTATGTTTTACAACACGTTATCAGCACGAATGTTCTACCATTGCAAGATTGGAGCAAAGTAACTAAAAGAGGGTAATATAATTGTGTTTATTTTTCTCTCGGGAACAAGATAAATTATTGTTGAATCTATTTCATATTTTAATTGTGAACAAGGTGAATGATTAATATTATTGTTATTGTGCATTTTTTTCACCTATGACTATATATACATTCTTTTGTATGTGAAACTTATTTTATAGTTTATTTATAGTTATGCTCACTGTTTTGGTTATTGCATAAGCTTTTAATTTATTTGTTTTATGTGTGAAATATTTAGGGTTCATATAGAAATTGAAAAAAGGGTGGTGGTAGTGAGAAATTTTATTTTAGTGTAATTGAAATTATTTTCTTAGTGTGCAATTAATTCTTTGATTTATAACGGTAATTCACTAGCTTAATTATTGTGCACCAAACATAATATAATATAATAATATATGTAACTATCTGTTTTGAAAAGTTTAAGATATTAGTACATACATTGTTGAGAACATTTTTATTGTATTTCTTTTGTTCTATATGTATTTGTGCATGTTAATCACAAAGTGTAAATATTTTTTTATGGCTCAATGGTGAGTCCTATGATATTTGGTTATTATGTCATTGACTGAGGGTAAGATGAAGGATTCAAGTCCTATCACACCAAGAGGATAATACATCGGGTGAGAGTCTTGGTGCAGCATTATAATAAAATGTTGGGTTGGGTCCCGATAAATAATGGCCTGAAATGCCTTCTTATGGGTAAGACGTTGGGTTGAAGTCCCAACATAATATCATGGCGATGTAATGATGACTGAGCAAATTTATATGATCTTGATAAAAGTCATGAAATTTGTCCAATTGATATGCTCCATTCTCTTATGTGAATGTGGTAGCAGGACATAATGTGTCGGAAAATGACAAGTTGTTAAATGTATGAATATAAGTGTGGCAAAATGTTAATGGTCAATTGTGGTAAGTTAAAGGAAGAACATTATGGGTTCTTAAGATGGTCCTTCAAATGTGAAGGTAAGTTTTGGCCATCAAAGTAGTATGAAAGGTTATTGGGCACATTGGGTTGGTGCAACCCAATCTAAAAGTTTTATAAATTCTCAATCAAAATAACGAAATATAAAGTGGTAGTACATTTTGTACTTTTAAAGTGATGTTGAGGTTAGTCAAATAAATTTGATATTGGCAAAGTATGACTAATAAAAACTTATGGAGCATGTACAAATGGTTATGATCCATTTATTGAAGAAAATATGACTTATGTTTGTATGGATAAGGACATGTTCATGTATGATTGGATAAATGTCACATCTCACCTCTATGGGAGGTTTGAAAGAAAGAAAAGAAATATTTTGACATAAATGGTAATTTAGTCATATACTGTCACGACCCAAGCCTACACCCTGGACGTGGCCGGCACTCGAGAACCATTTTTTGTCCCCAAGCGAACCCTCATCCTGGCTGACTACAAGCAAAAGACTAACTAAAGCATTCAAAGCTTAAAACTAAATAAAATTCATCGAACTCAATTACAAAATCTTTAACTCAAAAGATTAACTCTGAATAAAATAATATATTCAACTCGCCAAAAATAGGCAACTCAAGTCTTTAAAACATATAGCAAAATAAATGAAACAGACTTATCAAACTCTATTTTCTATCTATGAAGCCTCTACTATTATAGAAGGATATCGGGACAAGACCCCCGACATCTCAAAATACTAACTGTAAAATAAAGATGAAGTTCTCCAGAATGTAAGAAGGCTCACCCAAAGCTAACCGGAATACCCCATGTATGACCTCAACGAAACGTCTGCTGATGATCCTGAATACTTGTATCTGCATCATGAAATGATGCAGGCAAAATGGCTCAGTACGTGGAATGTACGAGCATGTAAGGGGAATTCTAAAACATAAACATATGCTTGAACTTGATAAAAAGGAAACATACTTATCTCTTCTCAACTCACTCAACTCAACTCAAGAATAAGATAATCAACTCAAAGATATGATACTCAACTCATGGATATGATACTCAACTCAAAGGTACTCAACTCTAGATACTCAACTCAAGATACTCAAGGATAAAGTAACAATAAAAGATGCAATATATGGAAAGCGGTAAAACTGTAGATAGCAACTCAATGTATTGAAAAATACAATAATACTAAGTATGTGTATAAAAATACAATATAATTATGTGGGAGTTTCTATATCTGATAACCATCACTATGAGCTATGTGATGACACATCGTCTCGCCTACGCTGTCAGAACTGTCCTATGCCTTGCCGGGGTATAGAACAACTCAACGAAGTGGATCCACTAGTCTATGCTAAAAGCATTAAGGAATCATCTAAAAAGTATGACCCTTTCTACCCACATTGGGTACATGGTTTATGAAGACTTGAGTTATCTGAACACGTCCCCATATCGGTGCTCAATACAACTGTAACACCCGGAAAACTAGTAGGTGAAACTAGAGCCTTACGTAAGAGTTTGAAAGTTTGATGTGTGGGTTAATGTGGTAAAATGGATTTCCGTACCTTGAATGAGGGTTATAGGGGTTAAAAATCAAGGTACGTCTCCCCAAGGACCAACCAAGGGTCCTTGAGGAGGACCCAAACCAGCCCCTAAGAAATTTCCCAAAAAGGGCCACCTATGGATGGCACCTACGACCAGTAGGTGGACCCACGCCTAGTGGATGGGTGTCGTGGGTCAAGGGACAAATGAAGGAGCTGCAGACCCCAACCCACGAGTTACCAGTACGGTCCATGGGTCCATCCATGCCCTGTAGGTAGGGGTCGTGGATGGGGCCTGCAATGCTGCCTCAAAGTCGGCCAAAGGGTAAGGTCTTTTAGGTAATTTCCTTTTTAGTTATTTTTATGTGGGGTCATTTTATATTGTTTTAATTCATCTATTTAAGTATTTTAAAGCTATTAACCAACCCATATACTTCATAAATCCCAAGACCAAATTCATAACCAACTTTACCTCCAAAAATCTTCTCTCTAAAAACTTCATAGAAGAAGAAGAAGAAGATCAAGTTAGGACTTGAAGAAAGAAGCTTTTTGACTCGAATTTATTGGATTTATTCACCTAAGGTATGGTAGTCTTTGATCCATGGATAGTTTTCATCCATGGAGTCCCTCCAAACTCAATTTCAAACTTGTAACTTTATCCAAAAGGCTAGGGTTTTACTCCAAGTCATTGATTCACTTCAAAAACATTTCTAATGATTTAATTGCTTTATATTATGATCAAATTGATGAATACTTACTATTTTTAAGATGAATTCCTCAAGAATCCATGAATTCTTCCAATTCTTCCAAATTGGATATTAAAGTGTGGGTATTGATTGATGTGAGTAGAATGCTATCGAATTATGAATATTATGGATTGATTAGTTGAATTATGTATTAATTTAGGAATCTCTATGGTTGTTATGTGGAATTTCCCCCAAGAAACCATGAAATCCCCATGTCCCCAATTTATGAAGTTGTGATGTCGGTAAATTATAGAAAGATGAATATCATGAGAATGTGCTTGTGGTAATTGAGCTATTTGAATCATGTTGTTATCCATGTCTAATGTATTAATCCTAGATATGTTTATGAATCATGATCACGATGTTTATGTACATGCTTTATGAATACTTGAGTATAAAGTGAGTATGACTATGATGTAATTGTGATGATGTGAAAGTCTTTCCTCACCCAAATGAATCGGTAGGATAATGGCATCCGTTTCATGTGTGAATAAAAGTAATCTTGATTGATATACCTTGAATTGGTAGGCTAAGGGCATCCTCTTCATGTGTAATTAAAAGTGATCTTAATGAACCTTGAATCGGTAGGCCAACGGCATCCCTTTCATAAATGGCTAATGAAGTATTCTAAGGCTTTGTATTGAATTGGTAGACCAATGGTATCCCTTACATGATGAGTCAATTAATTATGATAATGATGAACCTTGAATCGGTAGATCAATGGCATCCCTTTCATGAGAATTCAATGAGCTATTCTAATGATGTACCTTGAATCGGTAGGATTATGGCATCCCTTTCATGTGTGTAATAATGTACCCCGAACCGGTAGGCTAATGGCACCCTTTCATGTGTCATAATGCTAAAAGAGAACGAACTACTCCATGGGAAGTTAATGCTTAGCACCGAGTGGATATTGTGAGGTAGTAGCTCACCCTATGTTAGGTCAGGTTTCTAGTAACAACCTCCTATCCCATATCTATGTGCCCACATACGATATTAGCTAGTTGATCCACCTAAGCTAAAATGTTACCGGTTCTACCTTAGGTAAGTAAACAAACTCTTTTCGGTGTGGGACATGACACCGGATTCCATGCTTTGCTCACATGGTATATGTCGGTTAGGGCTTATTTCCATCATAAACAAGAATGTAAGTTATGTACTATAGTTGCTCAAGGAGTTCTATGAAGTGTGGGTGGGGGTATGGGACTTCATCCATGCATTGCACAAGTAGGCTTTGAGAGTAGTTATGGTGTGTTCCTCTATGCTATAATGACTTATGAAATGAATATGCTTATGAAGTATGCTTAATGTGGATTGTTGCTATGATTTCTTTCCTTGGTATGACTTGGTAAATGTAATGGTTTCCTTGTCTATGAGTATTAACTAAAGATGAGATCAAAGAATGGTAAACATGACTATGGTGGTCTAATAGGGATACTTAGTATGAGTGGTATTATGGGATGGCATTCATACAATGCACAACTATAACTTAGGGTTACCTAAGAGATGGTTCTATTATGTTATAATGATTTACATGTTGATCATGCTTGTGACTTATGCTTTTACACTAATGTTCATGATGATTCTCAAACTTGGCATTTAGCATGGTTTTCAACTCAAATGTCTTTTTTATCATATTTTAAAGGTTTTTATTACATGGCTATCATACTTAGTGCATTTTTGTACTAACCCATATCTTCTACATTTTTCATAAAGTGTAGGGTTTGGCGATGTTGACTTCCATCCTCGTGGCTAGGTTCATAGTAGATCAAGAAGAGAAGTTATGGTGAGTCCTCATAGTATTCGAGGGCTTGACCACCATGTCCTTTACATTTCATTTTATCTTTAGAGCTTTTGTATGGGCTGCGTCCCAAAGTTTTAGTTTTGATGGTCATAGATGGTTTGAGACAAAGTGTAGTAAGACTTCCGTTTGCATTTTATAAAGACTTCGATTGTATGGATGAAAGTTTTTAAATTTTCATACTTTTCTATTATCTTATATTATGATATGCTAAGGGCTTGTATGAGACTCCTTCGGGGTGAAGTACGCCATGTTACATCTAAGGTGTACCCTTGGGTCGTGACAAATTTGGTAAATAGAGCACAAGGTTTTAGAATGGTTCTAAGAATGTCTCAAACCACGTCTAGTAGAGTCTTGTTCATAAATGTGAAGCGTGCCAGATTTATGAATAAGAGGCTATTGGATGTTAGGAAATCTCACTTCTTCATTCTCTAAGTCGTGCCACAGAGTTTAACTCTATAAGGTCTCTCTCCTACTCCTTATCGGATGAAGGGCTCATGCTACAGGGAGCGAGGGAGAAAGTGTTGGTTGTGATGCCAAATTATGACTATGTGACTAGATAGAACTTGAGATGCTAGACTTTGATGTTACCTTTGTTATGAATGAGCTTTGTAGTTGTTTTATGTTAGTGATGGTAGAACCCTACTTGGCCATTGTGAGTTTTGGGTAAGTTGGAGGATTTGATGAATAGAATTTCTTAAGGGTAAAGCATGTATGAGAACCTATGAGTAGACTTGTCTTAAGAACTAGGCATGTATGATGTTTATAAGATGTAGTATTTTGAGGGTGGTATGTGCCACCTAGTTGGGTAAGGGAGAAGAGTTCAAGTGTTGATCAACTTCAAAGAGCTAGTTATCTTTAAGATTGATCTTGAGTATGGTCATTTTGAGTAGGATGTTTAGATAATACTTGAATATGATTGGTCGGTAGTTCCCACCAAAGGTGATGATATGAGTTGAAATAGTTATTGAATTGACTTGCTCCGACCTTAGAATTGAAAGAGATGATGCTTAGAAGAGTTCGTATAGGCTTACTCCCAAGGGGAGGATGATGTGCCTAAATATCAAGGTCGTTGAGTGTTCTTGATGTTCATGATTTGGATTGGCTTGAAATTCTCACCTTGAGAGGTGTAGTGAGTTTGAGAAGTTTAGAACCCGATAAGGCTATTATGAGTTTTGACTGTGGTTTGAGAATTCTTGAAAGAAGTAGTACTTGAGGTTTCAGTAAGGGGCTTACTCCCAAGGGGGAGATGGTATGCTTAGATAGCAAAATTGTTGATAGTCCCGATATCCTCATCTCTTTCTTCTATTCCTATTCTAGCTTGAGACAAAGAGTTCCTTGTGACTTGTATCAAGATTTGGAGTCATGTGTGATTTATGTGTTTCCATGATCTTCTTATGTTATGCATGTTTTTGAGAAGTTCATGATTAGTAAGAAAATGAGTTGTTTTCATGAATTATGTTCCTCATGCTGATGTGCATTTAATATGAGTTGCCTATATGCTTCATGAGATGAATTGTTGAACATGCTTAAATGTGATTTTGAGAGTAATTGCATAATTTTCTTCATGATGTTATGATGAGCATGCTTTGAGTTGGAGAAGATAGTTCCTCCTATGAAATTGAGCAATGTTGAAGTTTTCATGCATAATGGGTTATTATATATAGTTCCTACTTCCATGTGTTATATTGAACATGTGGAGATGGAGTTGATGTATCCTCCTTTGAATTGTGCATTATTTAGATGTTTCATGCATGATGGGCTGCTAGTATTAAGTCTTTAATTCCGTAAGGTGTCTAAATCGTCATTCGAGGATGAATGTTCCCAAGGGGGAGATAATGTAACACCCGAAAAACTAGTAGGTGAAACTAGAGCCTTACGTAAGAGTTTTAAAGTTTGATGTGTGGGTTAATGTGGTAAAATGGCTTCCCGTACCTTGAATGAGGGTTATAGGGGTTAAATGTCAAGGTACGACTCCCCAAGGACCAACCAAGGGTCCTTGAGGAGGACCCAAACCAGCCCCTAAGAAACTACCCAAAAAGGGCCACCTACGGATGGCATCTACGACCAGTAGGTGGACCCACGCCTCGTTGATGGGTGTCGTGGGTCAAGGGACAAATGAAGGAGCTGCAGACCCCAACCCACGAGTGACCAGTACGGTCCGTAGGTCCATCCACGCCCCGTAAGTGGGGGTCATGGATGGAGCCTGCAATGCTGCCTCAAAGTCGGCCAAAGGGTAAGGTCTTTTAGGTAATTTCCTTTTAGTTATTTTTATGTGGGGTTATTTTATATTGTTTTAATTCACCTATTTAAGTATTTTTAAGCTATTAGCTAACCCATATACTTCATAAATCCCAAGACCAAATTCATAACAAACTTTACCCCCAAAAATCTTCTCTCTAAAAACTCCATAGAAAAAGAAAAAGAAGATCAAGTTAGGGCTTGAAGAAGGAAGCTTTTTGACTTGAATTTGTTGGATTTCTTCACCTAAGGTATGATATTCTTTGATCCATGGATAGTTTTCATCCATGGAGTCCCTCCAAACTCAATTTCAAACTTGTAACTTTACCCAAAAAGCTAGAGTTTTACTCCAAGACATGGATTCCGTTAAAAAACGTTTCTAATGGTTTAATTACTTTATATTATGATCAAATTGATGATTACTTACTGTTTTTAAGATGAATTCCTCAATAATCCATGAATTCCCCCAATTCTTCCAAATTGGATCTTAAAGTATGAGTATTGATTGATGTGAGTAGAATGCTATCGAATTATGAATGTTATGTATTAATTGAGGAATCTCTATGGATGTTATGTGGAATTTCCCCCAAGAAACCATGAAATCCCCATGTCCCCAATTGATGAACTTTTGATATGCGTAAATTATAGAAAGATGAATATCATAAGAATGTGCTTGTGGTAATTGAACTATTTGAATCATGTTGTTATCCATGTCTAATATAGTAATCCTAGATGTGTTGATGAATCATGATCACAATATTTATGTACATGATTTATGAATACTTGAGTATAAAGTGAGTATGACTATGATGTAATTGTGATGATGTGAAAGGATTTCCTCACCCAAATGAATCGGCAGGCTAATGGCATCCCTTTCATGTGTGAATAAAAGTAATGTTGATTGATATACCTTGAATTGGTAGGATAAGGTCATTCTCTTCATGTGTAATTAAAAATGATCTTAATGAACCTTTAATCAGTAGGCCAATGACATCCCTTTCATAAATGACTAATGAAGTATTCTAAGGCTTTGTCTTGAATTGGAAGACCAATGGTATCCCTTTCGTGATGAGTCAATGAACTATGATAATGATGAACCTTGAATCGGTAGACCAATGTTATCCCTTTCATGAGGATTTGATGAGCTATTCTAATGATGTACCTTGAATCGGTAGGCTTATGACACCATTTCATGTGAGTAATAATGTACCCCAAACCTGTAGGCTAATGGCACCCTTTCATGTGTAATAATGCTAAAAGAGAATGAACTACTCCATTGGAATTTAATGCTTAGCACCGAGTGGATATTGTGAGGTGGAAGCTCTCCCTATGTTAGGCCGAGTTTCTAGTAACAACCTCCCTATCCCATAACTATGTGCCCACATAGGATATTATCTAGTGGATCCACCTAAGCTAAAATGTTACCGGTTCTACCTTAGGCAAGTAGACCAACTCTTTTCGGTGTGGGACATGACATCGGATTCCATGCTTTGCTCACATGGTCTATGTCGGTTAGGGCTTATTCCCATAATGAACAAGAATGTGAGTTATGTACAATAGTTGCTCAAGGAGTTATATGAAGTGTGGGTGGGGGTATGGGACTTCATCCATGCATTGCACAAGTAGGCTTTGAGAGTAGTTATGGTGTGTTCCTCTATGCTATACTGACTTATGAAATAAATATTCTTATGAAGTATGCTTAATATGGATTGTTGCTATGAGTTGCTTTCCTTGGTATGACTTGGTAAATGTAATGGTTTCCTTGTCTATGAGTATTAACTAAAGATGGGATCAAAGAATGGTAAACATGACTATGGTGGCCTAAAAGGGATACTTAGTATGAGTGGTATTATGGGATGCCATTCATACAATGCACAAGTATAACTTAGGGTTTCCTAAGAGATGGTTCTATTATGTTATAATGATTTACATGTTGATCATTCTTGTGACTTATGCTTTTACACTAATGTTCATGATGATTCTCAAACTTGGCATGTAAAATGGTTTTCAACTCAAATGTCCTTTTTAGCATATTTTAATAGTTTTTATTGCATGGCTATCATACTTAGTGCATTTTTATACTAACCCATATCTTCTACATTTTTCATAAAGTGTAGGGTTTGGCGATGTTGACTTCCATCCTCGTGGCTAGGTTCATAGTAGATCAAGAAGAGAAGTTATGGTGAGTCCTCATAGTATTCGAGGGCTTGACCACCATGTCCTTTACATTTCATTTTATGTTTAAAGCTTTTGTATGGGCTGCGTCCCAAAGTTTTAGTTTTGATGGTCATAGATTGTTTGAGACAAAGTGTAGTAAGACTTCTGCATGCGTTTTATAAAGACTTTGATTGTATGGACAAAAGTTTTTAAATTTCTGTACTTTTATATTATCTTATGCTATGATATGCTAAGGGCTTGTATGAAACCCCTTCGGGGTCAAGTATGCCATGTTACATCTAGGGTGTACCCCTGGGTCGTGACAACTACTCCCAAAATATACTCAGCTCATATGTTTAATAAATACATAACTTTTTCTGTGTTTTGAGATTATTACTCAAAAATCTTTCTCTTAAAAGAGATGGTACTCGACTGCTCAAAACTCTTTTGGAAGTCTCAGTTTCCTCCTCTTTTAAATATAAAAACATTTACTCTTGGGAATACTTAGTTCCCATATATCATTTTAAAGAAAATGAACTCAACTCTATTCTTTCTCAACTCAAGTGCTCAAGTCTTAAAACAAGTTCAAAAAAATTTGTAAAAGACTACTCAAAATAAGGTTCATGCCGAATTATGGACGTGAATGACTCAATTCAAGATTTTCAATAACCATACATAAATCTCAATACTCGGAACTCAACAACTCAGAACTCAAGAACTTCAATGATACTACTTATTTCAAGAATGCTCAATTCATAGGGTTCATGCGGAATTGTGGGCATGAACTAGTCAACTCAAGGACTCAAATATACTTCTCATCTCAAGACTACTCGACTCATAGGGTTTATACGGAATTATAGGCATGAACAACTCAGCTCAAGGGCTTCATGGGTAACATGTAGAAGTCCCATAAGTAGGAATATAATCTCAAAAAAATTAGGGACCCAATACTCAAGACTTAGAGATTGAAGATACTACTCCTCTCAAAGATACTCAACTTATGGAGTTCATGCAGAATTTATAGGCATGAAAGACTCGACTCGAGGGTCTACATAACAATATGGAACTCATGTATATGAATTTTCTAATTCTCATACTTACTTCCTCAAAACTTAGTTCAAATCGATAGTTGATCACAAAGGATTCACATTTTAACTCAAAGACTTTCTTGAACTCTACTCTTAACTCTCTCTTCAATTTGAATTATGAATTCAAGAGTTATGATTCATGATATGACGGAACTCGTGATGATATTGTAGACTCATGAATACATTCTCCTCATTTCCATACTCACTTGCTCGAGTCTTGTAACAAGTTATTAGAAGTTGTAGAAGACTCCTCAAAAAGACGCAAATGGACTTTTTCAAAATGTTCGAAAGAACTCTCAAGACTTAACTCTACCTTGAATTTGAATTATGAATTTAAGATTGTGATTCATGTTATGAATGATTTCTAGATGTTTAGAAGTAGTTTAGAGTGTTTAGAATCGATAGGGCTTGAAGGTACACTTTTAAAGGACTCAAACGGGCTAAACGACGGGGAAGAGGTGCGGGCAGGCGACCCTGGCGCACTGAGTGGCGCAGGGCGCCATCTCTCTACCTACAGAGGTGTGGTTGGAGCGCACTTGCTGGCGTGGGGTGCAAGGCCCCAATCCAGAAAACCCCGATGACTTTTCTTTCTCGTTTTTGGACCCTAACTCGCCTAGAATCGAATGGTTTCTTCTCCAATCACTTAGATTCGATTACTCAACATAAGTACACTCTAATCTACTCAATACAGCCCTCAAAACACTGACTTTCATCAAAACCCCAACAAAATAAGATTTAGAATGAGACTTCAAGAACAATTATCAAGAACTTAAATCTTTCATTCTTTATGGACGAATTCGAATATGAAAATCATTTTTGGCGTGTGGGTAAACGAACCCAATACTATAGAAACTTACATATCTCTTATGGATCAAACCCATGGCAAAAATCCACAACAAAACTCAAGAACCTCGATGAACGTCTTGATCCTTTCCTCTTTTCTCCTCTTTTCTCTTCTTTTCTCTTCTTGAACTCTTAACTAAAACCCTAGGCGTATATTAGGATTATAAAACTGAACCTAATCGTATTAGACCCTTAAAACGTTACTAAAAATGAATTAAATCTGATTGGGTAAGGACAAGACCAAAATACCCCTTACTATTTTCGGGTAACTTTCCTTAACTGGACAGCTTGACTTCAAAAGAGAATATCTCACTCATCTGACCTTGAAACTTAAAAAACTTGGTGGGGTTGGAAAGATAAGTCAAAGAACTTTCAGTTTCCATATTATGGCACACCTAAATCATCCTGTAATGAGAGTTATGGTCATTTGAAGTTGATCCAAGTCTTAGAAAAACTTAGGAATGACTTGAATGAATTCCCTTTAATTCTTTTTGGAACTCAAGGTGCTATATCTAGTGAACTTAAAACTTAAGAAATTTTTAATTCCTCGATAAAATCCTACTCACAACGAAGGATGGTTCGGGTTTTAGTTCAAAATTTTTTGGGGTGTTACAATATCTCCTCCTTGGGATCATTCGTCCTCGAATGACGGCTGGACTAGGTATGGAACGGGGTTACTCGTACTAAGGCCTGAGTCTAATGGTATGCTCTTACTATATTAAAGCTTAACCCATATCCTTAGGTTCGGTTTCGATACCTGTCTATAGGGAATCTTATCCCAAGACTATTACTCTTTACCACCACATTGGGCTCATATCAAGAACCACCTAATGTTTAACAACTCCACGGACTCCTACTAACCAACTCCTTCGGAACCAACTAAGGGTTCTCATTTAACTATTTCTCATAGAAAAACCTCATCCTCCTCTTCTTCCTCACTTATAACTTTAGATGGAATTATCACACCATCATTATCACGATGACAACATTAACCTTCTTCTATTAACATCATTCCACTACTACAAGGACCTCTGAAACTATATCTCCCATACTCTTTTAAACTAATTACTACCTTATTCTCAATACTTGACTTGATTTCTCATCTTATCATCTCTCCCTTGTTTTCATTCTTTGGATCATGACACTCATCTCAAATTCAAGCTTAATGTTCATTACTAAACCCGAATATCAATATGATTGCTCGCCTACCATGCTATACCTCATTACTTGATCAGTTCTATAACCTTCCTAAAATCATGATCCTCTCAAATAAATCATAAGTCTAGCTTAGATCTATCACTTTATGAATACTTTTGCTCTTCTATTCAACACTTACACCTGGTCATTACCTACACAATGACACTGCATCACAAACTCCTTTCCAGCTAAAACACACTCTACCTTCTAAGATGGAATCTTCACAACTCATCACTTCTTAGTCTACCCATAAGGGAAAACTCCTTATTAATAACTCACTAGGTGTATGACTATAGTAACATAGCTTGTCGAAACACCATCTCCCTTACTTAGATTACTAAATCTCTGCATACTTTCCTCTAACTTTGGGCACTTTCACTACTACTGCTCATGATATTGTTACTCATGCTACCTTTTCGGGTGAAAATATTACTCAGGCTCTAAACATACCATCCTCTTAAAGGTCTCAGCTAACAAGGTTTAGGAAAGAGTGTACAACTCACTTTTAGCTCACACGCACGATTGATATGAACATTAGTGCATTCCTCTAAAAATCAACACATAACTCACTCATGGGCTTCTCTCAAGCCCCTCTGGAGTCTCATGACTTCCTCAAGACTTTTACTAAGAGCAACTCATTGATAAGGGACTGATGTTTCATTTTAACCAGCCCTAGTATGACAGGTAGTCGAATGAATCTGAGAAACGCATGAGTATGAATAAATATGTATGACATAGCTCTATTGCACGATTAAGAGTATGAAAGAAGGGAAACTTTTCTTAAATGTCTGTAGTCCTTCATTTATAGAAGTGGGGCCCTCACACCCATAAATAAGATCCTACGGACACGGCTTCATAGACACCCTAGGATACTTGAACTCTGTGCTCTGATACCAAGTTTGTCACGACCCGAGCCGACACCATGGACGTGGCCGGCACTCGAGAACCATTTCTTATCCCCAAGCGAACCCTCATCCTGGTTGACTACAAATGGAAGACTAATTCAAGTATACAAAGCTTAAAACTGAATAAAAATCATCGAACTCAATCAAAAAATCTTTAACTCAAAAGATTAACTCTAAATAAAATAATATGTTCAACTCGCTAGAATTAGGCAACTCAAGTCTTTAAAACATTTAGCAAAATAAATGAAACAGACTTCTCAAACTCTATTGTCTATCTATGAAGCCTCTACTATTACAGAAGGATATCGGGACAAGACCCCTGATATGTCAAAACTACTAACTGTAAGATAAAGATGAAGTCCTTTGGAATGTAAGAAGGCTCACCCAAAGCTGACTGAAATACCCCATGACCTCAATGAAACGTCTGCTGATGATCCTGAATACCTATATTTGCATCATGAAATGATGCAGGCCAAATGGATTAGTACGTGGAATGTACGAGCATGTAAGTGGAATTCTAAAACATAAACATAGGCTTGAACTTGACAATGCTGCTAGTGTGTTAGGATCAATTAATCATGCATGTTGAAGTTGTGCAATTACATCTGCGATAACTTCTCGCCGCATAGTTCTCTTTTGTTCATCAATTTGTTTCTCCATTTTTACATTTTTTCTTGCATTTGTCGCACTACATCTTTTGTGGCATTTAAAGTTGGTTCACAATTAACAGCTTTTCTTTTCAAAGTATTCTTTATAACCCCCACTCCATATTGTCTTAGATGTCCCGAATGTTCAGGACCCATGAAGGCTGAAAATGCATCAACAGACTCACCATTTGCGCCCATTTGTCTTTCAATTTACTCCATTTCAGCCTAACAATGTATATCCAACAGCCAATCATGTAAACTAAAATTTAGAACAAATACTAAGTCAACAAAATTAAAACAAATAATTGATCTCAATAAAAACATGTAAATAGATGGCATTCATACAATTTTAGTAGTTGTATTTTCATTAGAGGCCTTGTACAAACACCCGAGTTTCCTTGTTCTTATGACCACGAAGATCTCCTTAGATGATACCCTTTCCTTATCTTTTTTTCTAGTCACACAAAAATAAATATAAGAAATAACTTAAATAATAGGTTAAGACTCAATAATAAATAAGAGAACACACCAGTTTATTACAGACAAAAGTAAAACTCTTTTTGCCAGCAGTGTATGGGTTCATTAGCTTTTTCCTATTCTTAGTATTTGTTTCAGACATTTTCTGCCAATAAATGAATCAGTAATGTTAATCGAAGGCTAAAGGGTGCTGCATAATGTACTAGCTGAGATCAGTGCTTCCTATTTTCTAATAGCAAAAGGTAAAACTTGAACACTACAATACCAGCGTAAGATAAGTTGAATGCTATAATAGTCATCTAGTAACTAAAGAAATAATGAATGGATGTAGTTCAAGGAAAAAATATTGTCAACAAATTCGATACTAACTTGAAGAAAAATAGTTGACAATATTTAATGGACATGGAAGAGTTTGACAAGTTACTCTCGTATGAAGCCAAAACCAACCACAAGACCTTACTTTTGTTAGTTTCAAAGCTCAACTCATATTATTTTTTATCATAAATAAATACTAAAAAAGACCTTCATCTATAAGAAAATTAACCAAAAAATTTGAAATCATAGATGAATTCAATAAGTTTAAAAGCAATGTGTTACCTTGTTCATCAGATTGTTCATTTGTTGGAAGAGTGGTAGAATTCATTTGCACTTAATTCTCTACAGGTTGCTCCTCTAGTGGCTGCCCATAGATTTTTCATATTCTTCATATTGGGGTGCTACATGTTGCTTCTCAATTAATTTTAGATGCCCTTGCTTTGACTTTATAGCTTGAACTATTTCATTTGTTGTCAATAATCATCGTTTTTTATTTGCCAAGAATGACAACGATCCAGGTTAAGCATGCCTTTTTTTTTGAATGCTCTTGTTCACTCATAACTATTCAAAACTGTGTAAATATAAGACTGAATAAGTTAAAAAGTCTGGCATAATCCATCTTTACTAAAACATAATCATCAAGATCTTACAAATTATATCTTCTTCAAGGTTAGATAATAATACAAGTGAAAATCTTAAACCAACTATTAAAATCACTTAAACCAAAAGGCTTTCACTTGTATTATGTTAAAGTGAAAAACTTACAGTTCTTCGACTTCTAATAAGAAATCTATCATTAGCAGGTGATAATATATAATAAGACAAGTGAATGTCTAAATTCAGATAGTAACCTTTATGGTAGTGGTCTAACGGAAGCCTATGTTTACCTCTCATACAATCATGAGATGTACTTGAGAATACAAACACATAACGTCTAAAGATAAAATAACTCATATAAAAGAAACAATATGAAAGGTTCACCAGATATTAGGAAAATAAGTTGATAAGTAAGAAACATGAAAGACAAAGTCATTGGAGTGCAGGTCATTCTAGGGAAGTGAACAACAATATACAATGGATTAGTAGGAGGCAATTTAAGAGGCAAAGTTTCATCTAAATACGGTATTATGATATACCACACATGGAAGGCTAGAAACATGAAAATTTTCCAATACTTGAATATATATACTAGTTTAGTCATTACACAGATACATAAAGAAGTAAAAGAGAGAATAGGAGTAACTAGAGGAAATTATTTTTCATGATATTGGTTGTATTTAAACATACAATCTTAAAAATTATTTCTATTTCAATTCTATACATATTTTTTATACCTAATTTGTGGAATCTTGCAGCTACATACAATGTTAACTAGGTAACGTTCTTTGTTATTGCAATTATTTTGAATGGATTTTGGAGTATACACCTCAATTTTTGTTGCATTGACTAATTTCATCTATGTTGTAAGTTTCTGATTTTATAGATATATTCTTTAAGGATTTTAGGCTTATGCAGTGTTAAAAAAATTCTCATCTGAAATACATACATTGTCGTTTTCCAAAACATGGAAGGCTAGGAACATGAAAAATTTTAAACACATAAATAGACATACTAGTTTTGTCATTACACAGATACTATAAAAAAGTAAAAGAGAGAACAGGAGTAATACATTTCAACATCCAGAATCAAATAAAATGGAGTTTTCACCAATTGTTTTACATACATTCGACATCAGTTGAAAAAAAAAAGTTTTTTTCAACTTAACATATCATCTACGACAGTAGCTATAGAAGTAATCTTTGGCAACATTCATGTGTTTAATCAATAATTATACGAAAATTAAAAGTTCAGAACAATAACTTCAAACTTTCGACAAACAGTAAATTTAAGTTGACATGATAGATCGACAAAACTCAAAATACTAAAAACTTTGGGAGAAAATCAACTACAAATCAGAATTTTTTTCATAAAAATGAAACCCAGCTTCACAATGATTTTTTGCTGAGCTTTAAAATCATCAAAAAATTTGAGATACAAACTCTAAACTACAAAAAGATATCACACAGACCTAAACTAGAACAAATAATATAGATTTCAAACAAACTCAATTGTTAGTCTTTATGATTTTTTAGAAGCCCTTCAATAGAGTTTCTGAATTTTTAAAATAGTACATGTATAACAAATTAGAGACAATGAGGACTTAGAAATCACCTTAAAAATAGTAGACCTTTACATGTAGAAGTTTAATATGGAAGAAAGCTAATGTTGGAGAAGAATACCACTACATATGAACACTTCACACCGGAGAAGAAGACTACTGTGGGAAGACTAGTGCTGAGAAGAAAAATAATTTCACCGGAGATCCATGTTCGCTATCGAAAAAGAAGTAGTCACTAGAGTTTTGAAATTCTAGGGCTAAAGCATTGCTGTCTATTTTTAGACCTTATTTCACTAAAATGAAAAAAAAATGCAGGTCGACTAAATTAGTGGGGGGGGAAATGAATTTTCGAGACATAAAATTCGCGGGGACCAAAAAGTATATTTTTCACTAAAATAAACCATTTCCATAGAGTCTTTTATAGCGACGGTTAACATGTATGTTGCAATAGAAAGTCTGTAGCAACGGTTGTGCACAAGATGTCATGGTTTATTTTAAGAATTATTATGTTAGATCTAAATATATATTGAAGCGGTTAAAACCGTTGCAATAGATAATCTATTGCCATAGTTGAATAAGTGTTGCCAAATAAGTATTGCAATAGGTCAAATTTCTAGTAGTGTTATCAAGAACTTAAATCTTTCAATCTTTATGGACGAATTCGAATATGAAAATCATGTTTGGCGTGTGGGTGAATGAACCCAACACTATGGAAACATACATACCTCTTAGGGATTAAACCCATGGCGAAAATCCGCAACAAAACTCAAGAACCTCGACGAATACCTTGATCCTTTCCTCTTTTCTCCTCTTTTCTCTTCTTTTCTCTTCTTGAACTCTCAACTAAAATCCTAGGCATATATTAGGATTATAAAACTGAACATAATCAGATTAGACCCTTAAAATCTTACTAAAAATGAATTAAATCTGATTGGATCAGGAAAAAACCAAAATACCCCTTACTATTTTCGGGTAACTTTTCTTAACTGGACAGCTTGACTTCAAAAGGGCATATCTCACTCATCCGACCACGAAACTTAGCAAACTCGGTGGTGTTGGAAAGATAATTCAAAGACCTTTCATTTATCATCTTATGGGACATCTAACTCATCATGTACTGAGTGTTATGATTGGTTGAAGTTGGATCAAATCTTAGAAGAACTTAGGAATGACTTGAATGAATTCCCTTTAATTCTTTTTGGAACTCAAGGTGCTATATCTAGTGACCTTAACACTTAAGAAACTTTAAATTCCTCGATAAATCCTACTCACAATGAAGGATGGTTAGGGTCTTAGTTCAAAATTTTCTGGGGTGTTACATATACTTTGAGTACCACACAAATATTATGGTATGTTAAATTATGAACTATTGAAGGACAAAAGAAAGAAATAATTCTTTCCTATAAAGTTTGTGGCCATGACCAAAAATAAATATTGTTGTGTGGCAACACAAATTTGTCATTGATTGTCAAGAAATAAATCTTGCATTTTATAATTTTAACCATGACAATAATAATAATCTTCTCCTTAAAGGAGATGATCACCATAAGAATGGTGTTGTGACATTTGTGGTAGTACAAAAAATTAATTGAGAGTTCCGAAAGGGCTAATTTTTTACTATCCGGAGGAACGAAATTGTTCATAATATTGGGGTTTTAGTAAGTCTCAAAAGAAAAATTTTATGTTACGAAGGAATTGAAAAGAAAAAAATTACTATATTGAGACTATAAATTATGGAAAGATTTAATGTCTTCAAATTACTACAACTGAAGTGAGTTATAAATATTTACATATAATATTACCCATTTTCCCCCTTGTTTGTTGTATACAAATATGAGAATGATGATGGAATCACGTGCAAAAGTAAACTAGAAGTTTACTAGAATAAATATCAGTTGGCATAATCGGTTGGGAATTTCGATTCAAATGTGATGCAAAAGAATTGAATTCACGTGACTGTATCTTGAAGAAATAAAAAAAATTCTTCAAGAATTCTCTTGTGTTGCTTGTTCCCATGATAAATAATCATTGTACCAGCTAAGCTTGGGATTGTATCCCCTAAAATTATTTGGAACATATTAAAAGGTGAATATGGGCCCGTTCACTTGCCATGTGGACCGCTTACTATTATGATTTAATAGAGGCATCTATGGTATGGTCACATGTGCATTTGTATCAACTTACAAATTGGTTTTTGTAAGGTTGTTTGCTCGAATTGTAAAATTAAGAGCACAGTTCCAAACTCTAAAATTATGTTGATAATGTTGGTTGGTTTAGAAGAAATTGTATGCCTCCAATTATAGCTAGACCATTGATTATGAGAACAAATCTTCCAAATGAAATTTGGTATGAGATGAGTTTATTTAACATGTATGCATCAAGCCTACAAGGTTCTCCCATTATAATTGGTTCAAGGTCAGGAACCAAATAATTTCCATCTAAAAATTTAATGTGTGCACATATGATTTTATTGTTCCACTACGCATAATGATGGATCCCCAAGTGAGGTTGGGGGTAGATGATAGATTTTCTAACATTACGGGGAGATATGATTAGCAGCTGAAAATTATGTGTGGGGTGAATTATCTAGGTCTTCGTTAAAAAAATATGAACTTGAAGTTCAAGAGATAATTCATTTGCAAATGTTGCAAATAATTTGCCCGATGTATTTGTTGATCCAATATTTTAATAAAGCTGCAAATGCTCTAATAAATGGTCCTTGAAAGACAAAGTCTATGGTACGTTAAAACTATGATTGACCAATTGATTCCAAATGTAAAAATAATGCCAATGTGGTAAAAATAAATCATTGTGCGAAAGTATAACCGTATGATATAAAGTGCGGTTTGTGCCTCGGGGCATAAAGGGTTTTCGCAAAAATCTTGACATTATTAAATGAACATATATTCTCCAGTGATGGATGCAATGAGACTTGTTTCAGTCTGGCAATAGATGAAATACTTGAATATGCATAATGAATGATTATCTTTTCTAACTAGACGATGAAGGTTATATGAAAATTCTTGAAGGATTTAAAAGGTCGTAAAATATTTCCATTGAGTACCCAATGGTTCTGAGATTGTTTAACACAAAGAAAGAATCTTTTCGACCTCATGAAAATTATTTAAAATGTCATGTATTCGTTTGATTTGAGTACTTACATATAGGTGGTTATAAAAATATTTGAAGATTATTTGATTTACACAACAAAAGTTATGTGAAGGGATTGTCATATTATCATTTGAGTTATGCCAAGAAACTAACAAATCAAGTAACTCCACACAGAGAAGATGTGTGATTTTCTTTGAGAAGAAAATATGAGCTTCATTAAAATTGAAATGATCAATCTCCGAGTCAGAAACTATTTGATTAGGTAGATGGAGAATATTTATTTGATCCTCATAAAGTTCGATCGGAAATTGGATATTTGTTTACATGTGGAACCACAACAATATTTTGGCATTGAAAGAATCAAACACTAGTGACCACTTCTTCAAATAATATTGATTAAGAATTAAGTCGGGAGTGTGTTTGGTTGGAATCATGTGATTTTCCTTTAGAAAGGGATATTCCGGCCACCATTAACGAGGCATATTATCTAAAGACATCTAAGGGGGAGTGTTATATAATATTATAGTGTGGATGTCCACTACACCAAGAAGTTACTCTCACTCATTATCTCCATTACTTTCCTCCATTATGAAGATAACGTCCACCTTTATAACCATTATCTTTGTAATCTTACACCTCCATAACCTCCTCCATTATATTCATGATTAATGTCATGTTTATGACTAACCTTTGGTATGCCTCTATGTTACATTATAAATAGAGGCATAAGGGTTAATATTGTAGACACTTGAAGATTTGGTGAACACTTGAAAGAAAGAAAGTTATCTTATATTGTTCCTCTTGTCTTATATTCTTCTTGTCTTCATCTTTATATTGTTATTTTGTTCTTAAGTTTTACAACAAGTATTATATTTAGTTAGTGATCTCCATTATTATTTTTCTCTAAATATGTATAATTAATACTTACCTTTTTTACTTTTCATGTTCTACAGAAAATACTCGATTTTTTATATTTTAATTTGATTTACTAAGGATGAAAATGGACATTAAAAAACTAAACTAAGCAATTTTTATAATGAAATATGCAGCCACTATTATTGTCGCTAAATAATAATCTTTAAAACGTTACTTTTAGTTGCATGTCGGATTTAGTGGCGATAAAAATAGATTCTAAAAGTATTCACTAAGTCAAATTAAAATTTGATTTAGCTTCCATTATAATTATCGCTGCACAATAGCCATTAAAAAGAGTCCTTTTAGCGGCAATTTACTGGAATTTAGTGGCAATTTAAATGGACTCTAAAAGGTGGACCATGTCATTTTGATAAAAGGATTTAGCGGCCATAATAATTGCTGCTAACTTATTGCCGTTAAAAGCCTGTGACCTTTAGCAGCAATAAAACCTACCTTTACCAGCAATTGTCTGAATAGCAAATATAACCTTTAGCGACCCCACTTACAACAGCAAAAGACTAATGGCTGGTATATATTATAGCGGCAATTACTATTCTGCTAAAGGAATTTCTAATTGCCACCAAAGGCCTTTTTTGTAGCAGTGAGACTCACCAAATTAGAAGGACGTCCTTGTTGACCATCTCCGAAACCGTTAGTAAAATGATAACAACTGAAGGCTTGAAAGAAGAGCTAAGTTAGTACTCAACGATACGCCGAATGTGACAGGCGGACTCGAACAAGCTCACTCACTGAGGTTCAAACACTTGAAGCATAAAGCAAGAAAAGGTGAGCTGAAGCATCATTAGCGACTCGCCAAATGAACTCGGTGAGCCCGAGTAACGTTGCCTAATGGGTAGCGTATTGAATTTTGGGCTAAATTTTTGAAAACTATAAATAGCCCAAAGGAAGGAGAAAAACGGGTGGAACAAATGAGTAGCAACAGTTTTTTGTGTATGAAAAAGTGAAGAGAAAAAAACTTTACCTTGTGAAGAACACTTTCTATTTTTTGTGGTTTTCAACTTTCCTCTTGAAATTAACTAATTGAAGTTGAATTCAAAGTAGGTTTGCTTGTAATTGCTTAATTTCATGTTAGGCATTGCTAATTTTATGAAATATATACTTTCATTGAAACGCCAAGATCTAGGGGTGAAATTATGGGGTTGGGTGTTGATTTAATGTATTAGGTATTATGTTATTCTCTATTTTTCTGTTGTTGATATATGAATTTAGGCTTATTACAATGAGTTAACTTATGGGTTAAGGTTGCAAACTTAATTCCTACTTCCGTTCTCTGGTTGATGCTCAAAAAAGATTGATTGGAGTGGGTAATTAGTTTGATAATAGCAATTTAGGTTTGATGTCCGTAATATGCTTGAAAATATAGGTTATGGGTCAGATCTATTTGCATATTTTTGCATCGAAAGATAGAATAGAGTAAGCCATTGGGTTTTTTAGTATAGAATATAGATGAGACCGAAGAGAGATTCTATGCAAGGATGATAGGAGATCGAAAGAGGATTAGCATCATTGCACATGACCTAGCTTATTCATGAATGTTCATCACTATAAAGAAACTCAATTTCCCCTATTTGACATTAATTTCAAATCCCCGCACCCCTATATTGATTTTTAATTCTTAAATTTTCTAAAATTTTAGTTTAATTGTGACTATTGATAATCAAATTCTTTTTTTCAAATTGGTGGAATCATCCACCCGCTAGTTTTTACTACTACAAATGAATGATTTTACAATCCAAATTTCTTAATAGAAGTCTCTACGATATACCAATCTCTATGGGAGTCGATCCCAACTCTTAGTTGGGTATTTTTAGTTATGACAACCGTTGTCTAATTTAATTTGTTTTAAGGAGTAAATTTGAGCGATATCAATGAGCATTAGAATCCGGGTGGTTTTGCTAAATACATTATTATTCTGATGAGTCCGAGATTTGGACTCATTTAGAGCTTTGTTTATATAGATTTAATGTCCTCAAATGCTTAATTTGGGCCATAAACTGATGTTAAAGCCTTTATTTTTAGGTATATGAATTGAGGAGCAAACTAAGGAACTAACAGGTAAAACGGAACAAAACAAACTGAAGAAGCGAAGAAAGGAGAGCCTGAGGATCGCCAAGAGTACTTGGCGTGTCTCCGAGTAGCTACTTTAACCGCCTAAAGTTCTAGTATGCCAGCCCTGAGGGAAGAAACCAAGTCGGCGACAGAAAAGGGGCAGTCAGCAAATCGCCGAGCAGGTCCGCGATGTTAAGAGAGATCGTCCAAAGTTACAGGACTTGAGGATGCTGAGAGACAAGATAGAAAGGCGATAGAAGTGAGCAATGGGCGGTTCACTGAGTGGTTCGGTGAACCCGACTTACCTCACCTAATGGCCCTTTGTGGCTAATTTTTGGCGACTATAAATATAATTTTGAACTATGAATCGAGAAGTTTCTCTCTAGTTTAAAATTTTCTTTTAAGTCTAGAATAGTTTTCTCTGAGTTTTGGAGATTTCCTTAGTAGACTTGAAGGCTTTTTGCTACTCAATTTGGAGATTTTTTAAGTGAGTTTCAAATTTTCCGCAATCAAAGCATTGTGAAGGCTTAATTACTCTTACCCAGTTGATGGCTAATTGATTTGGTAACAGTTTTTACTCTTTTATGATGATCGGCTAAAACCCCAAATTTTTGGGTGTGATCATGTGATTATGGGTTGAAATAGTTTATGGGTATTACTAATTTCTAGTTTAAATGCTATATTGAAGTGGGTTTAATCATTAGCTGAGGTATAATTTATGAATTGTAGTTGCAAATACAGTTCTAATTTTGTGTTCTTAGCTTGCTTGAGAGAGAGGTTTTTGAACCAAGGCTTTTGATTAATGGTTTGTAGGTATTGGGTTGATTTTGGTTCAGCTCGAGAGAGTGAATTTTAAACCCAATCCTACCCATCTTGCTCGAGAGAGAAGATGTATTAAGGTTATGGGTTGTTCTTAATTGCTATGCTTGTTGATGTTCAAGAGAAATCACTTGAAGCAAGATGGGTAGGATTCTAAACCCAATCCTACCCATCTTGCTTGAAACGTTATTCATCAAAATGGCGCCGCTGCCAGGGAGTGGTGTTGTTTAAAATTCTTTTATTGAAGTTGAATTGTGATCTTTGTAGTTATAGTTAAATCTACTTATTTTAGTTTTTGGTTTTGTGTTGCTTGTGTTAAATAGAGGAGGAGATGAGCGTTAACGGAAGTAATGGTAGCCAAGTGGGCCACCAAGATGAGATTGGGAATCTCAATGATGTCAATGACCCAAATGTCAATGACCCAAACCAATTGGGTGGTGTTGGTGCCATTCGTTTACCTCCAGCTGTAGGAAACACCATTTTCCACATCACAAGCACAATGCTTCAGCTCCTATAATTGAAAGGATTGTTTGGGGTCTGGCTCATGAGGATCCCAATGAGCATATCAGGAACTTCGTGGATGTTTGTGGGCCGTTCTCATTTAAGAACATATTGCAAGAATCAGTCCGTCTCAGGTTGTTCCCATTCTCTTTGATAGGTGAAGCTACTAAATGGTTGGCTGAGTTACCGAGGGACTCTATCACCTCGTGGGATGAGATAACCATAGTATTTCAAGTGAGATTCTTTCCCCCATCGAAGATGATGACTCTAAGGGATGGTATCCAATGTTTCAAACGCTTGGAAGGTGAGCCAATCCATGAGACATGGCTGAGATTTAAGAATATGGTGCTTCAGTGCAAAACTCATGGACTTCCAGATAATGTGTTGCTGCAATATTTCTATAGAAGCCTTGATTAGTTAAACAAAAGATTGGTTGATCAACTTTCTCCGGGTGGTATAATGCAACAGCCCTAGGCAATTGCATCCCAACTCCTTGATTGGATGACCAAGATCAACAGGGCATGGTACACTCGCGAAGACCAAGTCTCTCCTCTTACTTATAAAATGACAAAAGAGAAGATCGAAAAGGATCAAGAGAGAGACCAAAACATGGCCAAAATGATGACCCAACTAGATATCTTGGCTAAAAAATGTCATGGGTGCTGGCGCAATGAGTGTTAACGCTGTGGGTGTTGGTGGAGCAAACCCCGATGAAGCACAATTTGAAGCGTTGTACAATGAGGAAGTGAACTTCCTAGCCAATCAAGGAGGTGGATATCGTGCTAACTATCCAAGACCGGGTGGAAATCAAGGATAGAATAGAGATGAGGGCTGGAGAGACCGTGACAGAGAATGGCGTCATCGTAACGCCACTTGGAAGGAAAGAGAGAGGGAAAAGGATAGGTATGTTCCTCCCCATGAGCGTCAAAATCCCAAGGACTCGAAAGGTGGTCGGACAGAAGATATGCTCTCATGCATTCTCAACAAAGTTGAAGGGTCCGACAAAGTGTTGAAAGAGATGAAAGAGGATGTCTCGACTCTCAATCAGACGGTGACCTTTCACTCAGTCTCTATTAAGCAGTTGGAGACCCAAATGGGTCAAATTTCTTCACATTTGAATCCAAGACAACAAGGGGGGTTGCCTAGTGACATAATGGCAAACCCCAAAAAGGAAGCTTGATTTTGTATCCTCGTTGTGCCATGACGTTAACTAAGGCGCTTCTTGGGAGGCAATCCAAGTTTTAATGCTTAAAGTTTGATTTTGAATAACGGGTATTAATTGTGCAGGTTGAAAGGTGAAAAGTGTTGGAAAAGAAGCAGTTTGGCGAGCCAAAAGTCCAGTCGGTGACCCGCCGAAGAGGTCGGCGAGCCCGACTTGGACCACTGTTGGACCCACAAAACCTGTGGTGGAAGTCTGTAAAACTTGGTGGGCCCATGACTTTATCGGTGACTCACTGAACAGGTCGGCGAGCCCATTTTAGTCCGTCGTTTGGACCCCAAATTGATTGAAGGTCCTGTAAAACTCAGCGGATCGACGAGTGGTTCAGCGTGGATGACCTACTCCGCCGAAAGGGCCGGGAATTGAAAGGTTTTAAAAGGCCAAACGGTTTAAAATTTCAATATCTTTCATATTCTCTCATTTCTAACCCCGTACACTCTCACCCGCACTCTAAATTTTTCATATTTTTGCTATTTTACTTGTTTTTGTTGTGTGATCTTGTGCCCGGATTTAGAATACATTGCCGCCTAGCTTTTCAAATTTATATTTTGGCATACAGGTTAGTTTTTCGAACCCCATACATTAGTTTAGTGGTTAAACTCAAATGCAATCGGTAAATGTGTATTAATATGTGTTGGGTAATTGTTTTAATGGTGTTTTATGTGTTGGATTGCCCGTATTGTGTTCGAATTTATGCCTAAATGTTTAAAAAAAGGATTTCCTGTGTTATGTGTGATTAATTTGGTTATAAATTGTTGGGTAGCGTTTGTATTGCATTGGGTCTAGTTGGGTGAAGTCTAAGTAGCCCTGAGTTGTGACAAATGACTTAATTTGCCCGATGATGAAGCGTTTGACGCCATTCCTAAGGGCAAAAGTCGTCAAATTACCATTTTGGGCCAAATCGGGGGATGTCTGAGTACCCTGAAGGCATGGGTCGTGTGGGCCTGAGTCTAATTGCATAGTGTAGGTGTTTGATTTTTATTTAGGGGCTGCGGGCTTGATTTTGGGAAATAGGGTTGAAAACTGGCACGTTGGGCCGTTTGGCGAGCTGCGTCGAGCTCGCCGAATGGTTCGGCGGTTCGCCAATATCCCCCTTTGATCGCCCTTAATTTCGTGATTTGGCTGAATTGAGTCTGTAACTTTTGGCGGGAAGCCTGAGCTCACCGAGTTCACTCGGCGACAGGCCGAAAGGTTCATTTGATCGCCCTTTCTGCACCACTAACCCTTAAAATACACTGTAATATTCGGTGGGCTACTCCAAGCTCGCCGATTAGTGTCAGCAATTCACAGAAGGGCCCTTAACATCGCCGATATGCCTTAATTCAGGATAATTTTTGAGTTGATCCTTTCGGCGATCACGATCTGGCTCGCCTAAACGACTTGGCGACTCGCCGACTGGTTCGGTGAGTCTTTCTAAAATTTGATTTCTGCAACTTTTTTGAACAATTTTTAACATTTTTCGATATGTTTTGCAGATATGGCTAGACCCAAAGTGTCTGGAAGAGACATGCCGCCCCGCAAGTGGGCAAAAGGGATTATTATAAGTGAGGATGCAGCGACATCCAAAGCAAAGGCAACCAAACTCCCTACCAAGGGAGGGAAAGGAAAGGAAAAGGGCAAGACGCCCGTGGTTGAGTCACCGAAGGTCAGCTCCGACAGTGAGGGAGTCTACATGACTCACCTTACCACATCAAAAAGCGAGGAAGAACACCAAGATTATCAGGCTACCATCTCTGAGCCTGAGGATGACCAGCTTCTATTGGCCCTGAGAGCTGAAATGCGCTCCAAGAAGATGCATGATCCGTCTAGGATCTGGGTGCCTCAGACTACTCCTCCTCCTCCAGCTCCAGATTAGACTGTGGTCCCAGCACCACCTGCACAGGGTCCTCCTCCCCGGTCTCTCAACCGATTAAAGGCCGAGGGACTGAGGACTATCATTGAGGAGAAGAGATTGTCCATAGATGGTGTGGTGGAAAGATGTCCCGAGATATGGAGCACCCTGAAGTCCCACAAGTTCCAGCTCTTTACTAAACCCTGGGGTCCCTACATTCCTAATTAGATCTGGGGGTTCTACTCAGCCTATGGAACTCTGGTACCACAGGGAAAGAGGAAGGCTGCTACTTTCAAACCATTGGATTATGTGGTTGTTCGGTGGAAGAAGGTAAAATGTGATAGTGATGATATAAACGCTGTATTGGAATGCACCATCGACATTTATGATGACTACCAGAGCATGATCAAGACAAAGGCTTTGGAGGACATGAAAGGTTGGTTGGTCCCTCTTCTATCTGACAATACTCCTAGGTGGATTGAGGCCGGAGTACCTATAGAGAAGAAAGACCTTAATGTGGCAGCGAGGTATTGGTTCGGTTTCATTAGTAGCACAATCATGCCATCCCAGAACGAGTCTATCCTCCACCACACAAAGGCGGCCTATCTTGGATCCATCATTGCATGGAAGCGCATAAATTTAGGTGCAATTATTAGTCAGGAGACGGCCATGAGAGCTAGGTAGCGACATACATCTCTTCCTTTCCCGATATTGATCACCGAGTTATGCAGATGAGCCTTTCTGCCACGTGATGAAAAGACGGATGTGGAAGTGATTCCCACCTTCTCTACTGACATCCGGCATATTGAGGCCGAGTACTGGAAGGATGAGGCTGAGAAGAAGAGAGAAGCTTCGGTGGATACTTCCCTGGCGGTTGATATTAAGACATTACCTGCAGAGGCAGTATTGCTTATTCCGGCCATTGGGCCTTCAGGTATGTCTAGCTCTTTCCCCTCTGTGACTCCGACTTCTTCTGTTGCTCCCCCACCTCCTAGAGCTTCTTCCAGCACTACTGCATCCCGACCTCTACTCACCTAGCCCATTCTGCAGATGTGTGTGCCGCCAGGCTAGAGGCTACAGTTCTCGGGATAATTGAGAGAGCTCTCACTGTTGCATTGAATCCTCATCGAGATTATATTGATGCCCTCACGACAAGGATCAAGGTGTGTGAGAGATATCAGGGGGCTAATCATGAGGTGATGACCTTAAAGGCTGCGATTGCGGAGTTGAGGAAGGATGTGGACCAGCTGAAGTCCATTGATATGTCTCTAATTTTTGGGACTGTGGAGATCCCTGATGACCTGAGCATAAATATTCCAGCTCGTTCTGATGTGCCCCCGGCTACCACCAGAGATGAGGTTAGACCTAATGATGCGACTGCAGAGTCCGAGGCTGAGACTGATGAGGAGCAGCTTGGTGTTCAGGAGGAGACTGTGTTTGAAGGCCTAACTGAGGTGGAGGAGGCTATGGTACATGTTGTTGGTTAGACCTCTTTGAGAGATGCTACTATGGTTGGGTCTACTGGAGCCACATCTGATGCAACACCGGGCATTGATGCCCAATTCCAGAGTGTTATCCCGGGCACTGATGCCCCGACAGATGGAGTGACTGAGATGCAAACTTCACCCCAGGCATATCCTGGCAGGATGATATTTTTACCTCCCTCTCTGTTGTTTTTATTGATTTTCTTTGTTTTAGTTGCATTTGAGGACCACCGATTATTTTTGTTTGGTGGGGTGACGTATTTCCATACCTACATGTTGTGATTCTATTTTATTTGTGAATATTGGGTTTTGTTTTGTTGATCTATATATGTGTTTTGATCTTAATATTGTGGATGTTTTAGCTTGTGGCCCTTGTTTTGAATGGAAATGGGTTTTGAACCAAATTTTAAAATTTTGATTTGCCACCTCTTTTCTGTGTGATTGTGTTTGTTCTTGTGCGAATTTGAGTGTCGGTTATGATCAATACCGATGACTTGAATAGTGTTCTTAATTGAACGAAATGAATGTGCGGCTACGATGAGGCAAATAAAGTTGCATAGACAATGTGTGAACTTTTAGCATCTCGTTGTGACTAGCCGGTTATCGAATGAGTCTCTTGTGATGAACATTGCACACTAGCTAAAAAGTATGGAGTCTTGTTTGATATTGGTGCCAATGCCTTGTGTGTTGAGATTACTTTGAACAATTGTGTGATGACACCAAGAATATGCCCCGTTGGTCCGGTGGACTAAGTGATGCAAGCACTTGAAATGATCTTAGGCAACGATTTTGAAGAGTGAAACAATTTGAAAATATACCTCTTTTGTGGCCAACCTTGTGAGATGTGTGAACCCTGCTTGAACCATTTTGAGCCTTACCCTCTTTCTTGGAAGAAACTTGAACAATTGTAACCTCTCTTTATTCCATTCACCCATAACTTTCATGAATTGTGGTTTGGTTTGAATAGCCAACTTAGGCCGAAAGCCTAAGTTGGGGGTGTGGTGAAAAGAGAAGGAAAGTCAAGAATTGTGAAAAATCCCTCTTTGAGTAATGGTTTGAAACAGATGGAATCCCTCCATGTAAAAAAAAAAGAAATGAGAAAAGAAGCAAAGTAAAAGAATGAAAAAGTTATGAAATAAAGTGGTTGAATTTGCAAAAGAAAGGGGGTATCCGATAGTTCATATGAAGTTGAATAATGGGGTGGATTGTGAGCATATTTTAAATGTTAAGGAAAGAGAGGAAAGTGATGTTCAAACCATAATTCATGAAGGTATAAGCCACTGAGCCTAAATGACCATACCTTGACACTCAACCCCGTTACAAGCTGTGAAAAGACCATTGTTATCTTGAGTGAGCTGAAACAAATGTTGATTGAAAAATAAGGGCAAACCTATGGATGAAGACACGCATGTGTTCATCTTTGTGAGTGTGAGAGTTGTATGTGATTGCGGAACTTTAACATTGTTGAGAAATTGTGTGTGAATATGGAATCATCCTTATTGTGAGGGCATTTGAGTACCTTTGTTGAGCTTGAACTTGCATTTGAAGCAAGTATTGTGAACTTGAGTATCTTTGGTAATGGAGAGTCGCAATTTGAATCTTTGAGTGCACAATTGATCATTGCATGAGTAAATTGAACCTTGTTGTGTGCATTCATGTTGAGTCTTATGCAGCACTTTTTGAGACATCCTTTTTGAACTGCTGATCTTAAGTTTTACTTGAGGACAAGCAAAATTTTAAGTTGGGGGTGTTGATGAGTCTGAGATTTGGACTCATTAAGTCTTTGTTTATAAAGATTTAGTGTCCTCAAATTCTTAATTTGTGCCATAAACTGATGTTAAAGCCTTGATTTTCAGGTATATGAATTGAGGAGCAAAGCAAGGACACTAACAGGCAAAACGGAACAAAACAAACTGAAGAAGTGAAGAAAGGCGAGCCTGACGATCGCCAAGAGTACTTGGCGTGTCTCCGAGTAGCTACTTTAACCGCCTAAAGTTCCAGTGTGCCAGCCCTGAGGGAAGAAACCAAGTCGGAGACAGAAAAGGGGCAGTCGGCAAATCACCGAGCAGGTCCGCGATGTAAAGAGAGATCGTCCAAAGTTACGGGACTTGAGGATGCTGAGAGACAAGACAGAAAGGCGATAGAAGAGAGCGATGGGCGGTTCGCAGAGTGGTTCGGCAGACCCGACTTACCTCGCCTAATGGCCCTTTGTGGCTAATTTTTGGTGACTATAAATAGAATTTTGAACTGTAAATTGAAAAGTTTCTTTTTAGCTTAGAATTTTCTTTTAAGTCTAGAACAGTTTTTCTCTGAGTTTTGTAGTTTTCCTTAGTAGACTTAAAGGCTTCTTGAGACTCAATTTGGAGATTTTGCAAGTGGGTTTCAAATTTTCTGCAATCAAAGCATTGTGAAGGCTTAATTACTCTTACCCAGTTGATGACTAATCGATTTGGTAACAGTTTTTACTCTTTTATGATGTTCGGCTAAAACCCCAATTCTTGGGGTGTGATCATGTGATTATGGGTTGAAATAGTTTATGGGTACTGCTAATTACTAGTTTAAATGCTATATTGAAGTGGGTTTAATCATTAGCTGAGGTTTAATTTATGAATTGTAGTTGCGAATGCAGTTCTAATTTTGTGTTCTTAGCTTGCTCGAGAGAGAGAGGTTTTTGAACCAAGGCTTTTGATTAATGGTTTGTAGGTATTGGGTTGATTTGGGTTCAGCTCGAGAGAGTGAATTCTCAACCCAATCCTACCCATCTTGCTCGAGAGAGAAGATGTATTAAGGTTATGGGTTGTTCTTAATTGCTATGCTTGTTGATGTTCAAGAGAAATCACTTGAAGCGGAATAGTTGTTCGAGAGAAAGCTATTTCAATTATAGTCTAGCCTACCCACTTATATTTAGCTATTTACTTGTAGTTTCAATTACCCATATATCGAAATTTGGCTATAATCGATCACATCCGAAGAATTACTCTACTTATTGTTATTTCAAATTGTTTGTGACTGCATTGTAGTTGATAATTGCAAACCAACACCCCCCATCTGACATTTAATGTCACCCCTATGATTTGTTTTATGTCTTTTTCGATAATTTTTATTCCTATATCTAGTTAGATCACATTCGTACTTCTTAATTGAACTCTCAGTTGTGGGTGTGGTGAAAAGAGAAGGAAAGTCAAAAGGAATTACAGATAAAATGCAGAAACAAAAAGAAAGATAGAAAAAGAGATACAAGAGAAGGAACAATTGGCGACTAAAGGATATATTAAATCCTAAAACCTCCAATTACAATCCCTAAACAAGCACCTAATCAAGATAAATAGATTGACATAGGAAAAGGAAATCAAGAGCAACCTAAAGGTATATTAAACCTAAAGACCTCAATCGATTAATCCGAATCAAACACTGAATCTCTTACGAAGACCTCAAGGAAATTGAATCTCCAAGCAACCCCCGTTTCTAAACAAAGTTCAACAAAAGCTTTACCAAGCTCTCAAGTCTCTCAAAGGAGATCCAATTCATCAATCATTCATTTTCAAAATAGTCTACCTAAAATGCCTATTTATAGTTTTAGGACATTATTACATAGAAGGGCCCAAAAGTGACCCGAAATGAACATTGGGCGAGCTAAGTCGGGCTAGCCCAATCAATTTGGTGACTCGCCCATTGGTCGGCGAGGGATCCTGCTCCAAGCTTTGTTCTGTAACATTGGGCGAGCTGGGGTTATCGCCCAAGCCTTTGGTCGATCCGCCGATTGGTCCTGGCTCGCCAAAAGGGCAGTGTTCTCCACTTTCTCCCGTTCACTTCCCCAAGCGATCTTCCAAGCATGTGAACTTCTCCTTGCCACCAATACGAGCTCAAGAACCTCCATCCTTGTGAACAATTCTTCAATACATTAAATTTCCCAAGCTTGGTCGTGAGTGTATGGCTTTGAGGCAATCTGGATTGCATCATTCTCCCCTTCTTGAAAAGGATTCGTCCTCGAATACAAACCTTACAAAACCATAGGGAGAGTAAACAACAACAAGATCCTCATGGCATGAGGGTTAGCGTTAGCAATAACTATTTTATCACCATCCCAAGGATGTACAAACTTAACATATAACCAAGCATCAAAATGATCAACAAAGGGTTTGTAACCCATCAAAACAAGAGATACTTGGCTACTTAAGAAACTTTGACAAAAGGGTAGAGCGAAGGAACCAATACACTTAAGCAACCACACATGTAAACCCTCATTGGTTCCCCAATCCAACAAGCACAACTCCCCTTTTAAGTCAAGCAACATATGAACACTCTCATACTTAAGTGCAAAGGCATAAACAATGTTAACCCAAATTAAGGTTCCATCCAATGCACTAACTAGCTTCAATAATGTAGTTATTCCTAATTCAAGAGCGGGGTCAAGTACAAAAGTATTCCCCACACAAATTGGTAAACATACCTCATTCGAGCACATAGGATCAAGTAATAACACCAAGTAAGAATCACATGAAAGAAAGAGGGTGTTACTACCATACCCATCACAATTTAGACCAACACCGGGGTCAAATGGGAAGGAAAATTATAGCATCGAATCAAGGAGACTCTCATTTGCCCCATTGATTCCACTATTAACATAAAATATGGTACCCACACAAACATGAGTATCATCATATGCAAATAGATAATAGAGAAAGGTGTCATGCACACTAGGGATATCTAAGGTGTTCCTATATGTAAGATCACAGCTAGGTTCAAGGATCTTGGCACTCATTACATCACAAGAAGGCACACTCAAAGACATCATGAAAAATTTAAAATAAACTTCACCTTCTCTCAACAAAGAACTCCTACCCTCATAAAATGTACGATCAACAAGATCATACTCAAAGCAAGAGTAAAGAAAGGGGTTTAGGAAACTACCCTTCCCCATACACAATGTAGGCTCCTCAAGGAGGTTGTAAACCCTCAAGAAGGACTTTCCATCGTAGGAAAAGGTGTCAACAGATCCATCCAAATGATACTTGTCATCTTGACCAAGCATCACTACACAAGTGCCGCAATTCAATTCACTACCGAGGTCAAATGGGAAGGAATTCCATGAACTTGGATTAAGTACTCCCCCTTTTGCCCGATTGGCACTCTTATCTTCTAACAACATACTTCACTCAAAAGCGTGAGCATCATCATATGTAAACAGGTAGTAGAGAAAGGTGTCTCGCAAATCAACTTCATCTAAGGTGTTTTCATAGGTATGACTACTAATAGGCTAAAATCATTGGTCATACCATTAAAAATTGGAAAACACCAAGACAAAGAGGTAATGGGAAAATACATACCACCTTCCTTTTCATCATGATCCTTCCCTACAAGAGTACTTTCATCTTCCAAGAAGAGATTTCCATCTTTGGAAGGACAATCTTCACACCATACTGGGTTACTATAGAAAGCATAACTACCAAGAACTACACTACTCTCATGATTCACACCACTAGGTACATCACTAGGAGTGATTTCATCTTCTTCAAATAAGATATTGTACTTAAAAGGGAATGATCAGCCACCATGGGAGAATTAAAACATACAAGTTCACCCTAAAAAATAAATATATCATTTTTCGAAGCATTTTCATGGCACATGATCTCTATGAGAAAAGCAAGCAATCAGATCTTCCACAAAAGATATGCTCAAAGAGTCACTCCTATTCAAATGATCAACATTATTATTAGTATCACCAAATTGAGGTTCCTTAATCACATCACAAGATCCCTCAATTAGTGAACTACAATCAAATGCAAGTTGACCAACACAATTATCACAAGATAATGAACTATCACTCAAAGCACGGGTGTCAACACTAGGTGGACACAAATCGATCTTACTAGAAAAATCAATTCGGTCATCAATAGGATCAACTAGTGTATCCACACTCTCAACATGTACATTATCAAAATCTGGTAAAGAAACATTAGGCTCACATAAAGACAAGCTATCAGTTACACTTTGTTCATTTGCAATTGTAGAAGTGTTAAGTTTAGCTATTGTACCTTGATGCTCGCAATAAAGATCTTCTTTACCTTGGAATGACAGTCCCTTAGGAATGTTGGGACATCACAAAAGTGCATCCATCACACCTTCAAGTGTAGGCTCTTTGTTGGGAACTCGTGTTCCTCCATTCATCATGCTTGTACCTACATAAGAATCCTTACAAAGTGAAGGATGAACAAAAAGGTTAGATTGATATTGTGGCAACCCTATCACTTCACTCCACTCAACCTCTCCTTTTTCCACTCTAAGGTTGCCACCTTGCTCTCCCTTACTCCTCTCAATCTTTTGTCTCTCATTTTTCACCTTAGTATGAGGGAAAATATGTGTTCCCCATTGATCCACAACATACTTGGACCATTTTTGCTCGTTTGGGACCCTATGTTTGTTAAACCAATTGGCTCCCAAGCTTAAGTGACAACAGTCCATGGGAATTATATCACACCAAACCTCCTCATAGTATTCACCGCGTGTGAAAGAGACCTTTACAAATTCGGTAACCTTACATCCCACCATGGTGTATGGATAATGTCTTGATCTTCTGGGTAGTCCCAAGTAGGCTACCGTAGATGGAGTGATGTAGTTTAGATTGCAATAATCATCAAGGCTAATATCAAACCCCACAACTCCACAAATGTCAACCTTCATCTTAAGAACTTGTCTTCTTAGGTCAACATTATAAAGCTTGGTGTATCCCTGTGGCACATACTTGAACCTCATAAGCCATTTCAATTCTCCCCATGTGAATGGGTTGGTATTTCCATTGAGTCCTCGAAGCCATCCCGCATGTTTCCACCAACTCAATCCAAGACCTTTAAAGTGTTCAAGGGCATACATGGATTGCTCAATGTCTCCCAAATCATGGTTTTGGAAGGTCTGCTCATATTTCCACTCCCAATCAAGATACGCCTCGGGATCACACTTACCTTCAAAGATTGGAAGACTAACCTTTTTGGTGTCGAGACCCTTGACACATCCCTCATATATTCCTTGGTTCCTATATCCCGAAAAGTGTGCATTAACATGAGAAGTATAGGATATAGTATCCTTAGACATTATAGATGCACACACTCTTCTTCCCATTGGATGACTTTGACTTGAGCTAGTGTAACCAAACACACCGCTTCGACTAGGGTAAGGATTACCACAACATAAAGGATATGAATCTTCACAAGCCTTTGGGGCATGCTCCTCATAATTCTTATTTAAGAGAGTATTATACCTCACCTCACCTTTATCCTTGGAGTGGGAAGTGTAATATGTTCCGGTATCATCATAGGAACCATCTTTACTCTCGGAGGGGGAGTAAGATCTATCACATGCTCCATCATCACCATCGCAAAGTTCTTCTTTTTCTCCATCTTCACCATAAGAGTTATGTTCACCATTTTCCTCATATTCTCCCCCGGAATAGTAGCTCTCATTCCCATTCGGCTCTTGATCATGGCGATCATCATAGCCTTCATAATCACTATCATACTCACATCCATAGCCCCCATCACTACAATCATAGTCTCCCATATCATAGTCACATGGGTCTAAGGCTATTGACGACATGCTTCCTTATAACTCCTTTGTAACTACAAAATCATAAAACAAGGTTAGTAGTAAAATCTCCTCACCAACACTCGAAATTTCTCACCTTTGAATGCCTCACAAATTAGCTTGGCTAATATTGAACCTTGCTTCAATCCGGTGGTACACAAGTATCAATTAAGCTCTTCGTCGGAATAGATTCTTGTTTCAAGAAAGACGGATGACTCAATTAAAACATACGGACTTGAATCAAGAAGTTAACTACGAAGTAAAACTAAAAAATGCACACAAAGAAAGCACAAGAAAGGAAAACGGACACAAGACTAATCAACAACTAAGTAAGGACATTTACTAGTTGGAAATTAGTTTTTAGAATCAAAGAAGTGAAAAGGAATCAAGGAAAATGAAACTAGGCAGTTAAAACATGAGATTGGTCATAAAATGAATCTCGGGTATCCAAACTTAAACTTTAAAAAAAAAAAACTAAAGTTCACACCGCCAACTTACTCCCTGTTGCTCGCCGAAATTCCCTAAGCTCGCCGAAATTCCCTAAGCTTGCCGAAATTTCTAGAGTCTCAAGTTCATTTGGTGAGCTCATCTCCCATTTGGTGAGTCGCCGAGTCTTCTTTGTAAGCACGACTTAGCTCGCCTAATGGACTGTCCTGCACACTTTCAGCCTCTGATTTTGCACTTCTTGTGGTCCTCTTGTACTTCCTTGACCTAGTACTTGCTCCTTTTGGTAAATTCCCTTTTGTACCAACACAAGTACTCTTTCCTTTTGGTTCAAACACCTATTTTTGGAAGATTCTTTTTCTTAAAGATTTGAATGTTCTTCAAGAACACTATGAACAAGATGAAGACCCAAAATGAAACCCTCAACGATTTAACTCGGAATTCACGAAATTTGAGATACAAGCTCCCCTTGATATAGGAAGCAAACCCCAATACCCAAGAGTCTCCAATTTTACCTAGATCTGAAAACCCACTTGAAGTTCTTCAATCTTCAAGCTTCTTCACGTAACAATGATGGATCTTTCAATAGAGCTCCAAACATCAACAAATCTCAGACCCAAACTCAAATAAGGTTAGGGAACACTAATCTAACCTTAGAAACTTCAAACAAGACTCAAATCAACAAAATATTTTTGGGGTGTGATCATGTGATTATGGGTTGAATTAGTTTATGGGTATTGCTAATTTACTAGTTTAAATGCTATATTGAAGTGGGTTTAATCATTAGCTGAGGTTTAATTTATGAATTGTAGTTGCAAATGCAGTTCTAATTTTATGTTCTTAGCTTGCTCGAGACAGAGGTTTTTTAAATCAAGGCTTTTGATTAATGGTTTGTAGGTATTGGGTTGATTTGGGTTCAGCTCGAGAGAGTGAATCCTAAACCCAATCCTACCCATCTTGCTTGAGACAGAAGATGTATTAAGGTTATGGGTTGTTCTTAATTGTTATGCTTGTTGATGTTCGAGAGAAATCACTTGAGGCTGAATAGTTGTTCGAGAGAAAGCTATTTCAATTATAGTCTAGTCTACTTACTGATATTTAGCTATTTACTAGTAGTTTCAATTGCCCATATATCAAAATTTGCCTATAATCGATCACATCCCGAGAATTCCTCTCCTTATTGTTATTTTAAATTGTTTGTGACTGCATTGTAGTTGATAATTGCAAATAAAAACCCCCAATCTGACATTTAATGTCACTCCTATGATTTGTTTTATGTCTTTTATTTATACTTCTTAATTGAACTTTGAACACGTACCGCTCCCTGTGGGATTCGACCCCAACTCATTTGTTGGGTTATATATTGCTTAACAATCGTTTACACCTAGAATTGGATAAGGTGGGCTTGACACATTATTCATCGAGTCGTCCATCTTTTCTTTAAAACAAGAATACATTCCGGCCAAGAGTAGAATTGATACCTTGTGATCAATCTAGTATAAGCAATCTTCAACATTAACCACGCCAATTTGAGAGGCAATCAAAGGTTTGTAAACACGAGTGATTGTGAGTTAATTTTACCAACGCTCACATTGTTTACTGTTTTTGTGAGTTGTCTTATTGCTAGGTACAATGGAAACCGGAGGAGAAACACACCCACATACCGGAGGGATTACCTTGGAAACTATAATGGAGGCGTTGAACAACGTGAGGGGTGATATGACAAGGATGGAAGGTAGATTGATCAACGTGGAAGGTCGGGTCAACTCTACTAATTCTACACCACAAGCTACTTTTCGTGCTTCCACAAGTGGGCACGAACACACTAGCTCTCCCACTATTACCCCCGAAACCTTCCACCAAACGTTCAATCCTACACCTATCCGTTTTGGGTTCAATGCCCAAAATTCTAATATACCATTCCAATTCCCACTCAATCAAGAAGATCCACCTAATCTAGAACCACTAAACCAAAATCCACCCTACCAAATGCCACAACCCCAACCAATGACCGTGAATGAGGTGAGGAATGATGAGTACCAAAGAAGGTATGAAGGTGAGGGTGAAGAAGCACCATGGAATGAAGCTCAAAGGAATCAGCCAAGAGGACAAATGGAGTATAGATGACGAGGAGGTAGATGTGGTCCGGTACCACATGGGGGAAGACAACATGGTAACCATGACCAAGGTGGCAATGGAGGTTGAGATGTTGGTATCAACTCTATCAAACATACTCTTCCATCATTCAAAGGGGAATGCAATCCCGATGCTTATCTAGAATGGGAGTCACATTGTGACCGGACCTTCCACGTCAATGACTTGACGGAGGTCAAAAAGAGTTGTTATGCGATTGCTCAGTTTGAAGGGTATGTTGTTACATGGTGTGAATATATGAAGAAGTATCCTTTAGTCATTCAAGAAGGTTATCCTCCACCATGGACTGAATTAAAAAGATTGATGAGAGTCAAGTATGTGCCGGAGAGATTCCGCAAGGGTTACTTGCTAAATTGTACAACTTGAGGCAAGGGAGCAAAAGTGTTGAAGCCTACCATGATGAGTTCCAAAACCTGATCATTAAGCTAGAATACGAAGAGAATGAAGAGCATGCCATTATTCGCTTCAAGGTAGGATTGAACAAAGAGATTTCTTCTAAGATGACCATTAATAGGTTTCCTACCTTGAATGATGTCTTTGAAGCAGCTCATGAGCTAGAGAGGGAACTCAAGGAGGAGAAAGTATCTAAGTACAAGTGTATCTCATCTTCAAATTCTTGGAGCAAGACCAAAGGGGGAGCTCAAGCATCATCAGGTTGGAACAACGATAAGAATTTCAAGAAGCCTTATGAGAAAAAGCCCTTTGAGGGAAACACTCCAAAGTACCAACCAAGAGAAAAAGGTAATAATGACCCAACCAAAGTCTCTAAAGGTATCCAATGTCACAAGTGTAGAGGATGGGGTCATATGATGCCCGAATATCCCAATCGGTTGAATGTTCTAATTCAAGGAGGGGAAATGTATCTTGGTGAGGAGGAAGAGCCAGCAGAGGATTGTGAAGAAGATCCTCAAGAGGAGGATGAGTTTGAAGGTGAGGAAGATGAGGAACAAGATCCATGTGGGGGAAAAGAAGTCGTCATTCCTAATGGTTTGATGAGGAAGATTCAAATTAACAAAGCTTGGCCTCAAGAAGGAGAGTATACTGTTCCAATCTATGTGGTGAGGTGAGTGATGATTAGCAAAGCCATGGATGATCCAAGACAAAGAGAGAACCTTTTTCACCCCAAGTGTGTTATCAAAGATAATGTGTGTTCCTTTATCATTGATAGTGGGAGTTGTGCAAATGTTGCTAGCACCGCTTTAGTGGAATTCTTGAAACTTCCTACCACTAAGCATGCTACACCTTACAAGCTTCAATGGTTGAGTGAGTGTGGATAATTGAGGGTTCATCGACAAGTGTTGATCAGGCTCAAGATTGGGAAGTATCAAGATGAGGTTCTATGTGATGTGGTCCCAATGCAAGCTTGTCATGTGCTACTCGGGAGACCTTGGTAATATGATCGTTCAACTAAACATGATGGGAGGACCAACAAGTATTCACTTGTGTTGGATGATCATAAGTATGTTTTTCACCCTATGTCACCCTCTCAAGTCAATGAAGTGTATCAAAGAATGAGTGAGTTGAGGGAGAAGAGGAGGAGTAAGGATGAACATGCGGAGGTCGAGAGCAATGAAGAAGAGGAGAGAAGGAAGTTGAAAGGAAAGGCCCAAGTATTGTTGGCTAATTATAAGGAGATAACAGAAGAAATGGAGTCCAATAGTTCCTTGATCCTTGTCACACAGAGGGATCATGTGTTACAAACTAACCAAACTCATTCTTCTCTTCCCAATTCTATTTTCTTTTTTTTGCAGGATTATGAGGATGTCTTCCCAAAGGAGCTTCCAAGTGGATTGCCCCCTCTTTGGGGAATTGAGCACCAAATTGATTTCGTGTCGGGATCACAATTGCCAAACAAGCCAGCTTATAGAAACAATCCGGAGGCCACCAAGGAGCTACCAAGGAAAGTTGAGGAACTCCTCAACAAGGGTTATGTGAAGGAGAGCATGAGTCTGTGTGGTGTGCCAGTTCTACTAGTTCCAAAGAAAGATGGAACATGGCGCATGTGTGTTGACTATCGAGCCTTCAACAAGATTACGGTAAAGTATCGTCATCCTATCCCTAGGTTAGATGATATGCTTGATGAGTTGAATGGTTCTTGTGTGTTTTCAAAGATTGATCTTAGTAGTGGTCATCATCAAATCTGAATGAACCCCCGTGATGAATGGAAAACCACATTCAAGACCAAGTTTGGTCTATATGAATGGTTGGTCATGCCCTTTGGTCTCACTAATGCTCCTAGTACTTTTATGCGTCTCATGAATCATGTGATGAAACCCTTCATAGGGAAATTTGTGGTTGTTTATTTTGATGATATCTTGATTTATAGCAAAACCATGCATGATCATGTTGAGCATTTGAGATGTGTGTTTGATGTGCTTAGGAAGGAACAACTTTATGCTAACCTTGAGAAATTCTCATTTTATGTTGATGAAGTTGTGTTCTTGGGTTTTGTTGTGAGCTCAAGAGGGGTTGAGGTTGATGAATCTAAAATAGACGCTATTAAGAATTGGCCAATTCTGAAATCCATAAGCGATGTTAGAAGCTTTCATAGGTTGGCTAGTTTTTATAGGTGGTTTGCCAAAGGTTTTAGTACCGTAGCAGCCCCCTTGACCGAGTTAATCCGGAAGGATAAACCTTTTAAGTGGGGAGAGGAGCAAGACAAAGCTTTTGAGGCCTTAAAATCCATGCTTAGCTCCACTCCGTTGTTGCAATTACCTGATTTTGATAAAATGTTTGAGGTGGAATGTGATGCTAGTAAAGTAGGCATTGGAGCTGTCTTAATGCAAGACCAAAAACCCATTGCTTATTTTACTAAAAAGATAAAAGGTGCTACTTTGAATTATTCCACCTATGATCTTGAATTGTATGCTTTGATTAGAGCATTGGGTAATTGGCAGCACTACTTGTGGCCCAAGGAATATGTCATTAGGACTAACCATGAGTCCCTAAAACATATTCGGACCCAAGGAAAGTTAACAAGAGGCATGCCAAATTGATTTAATTCCTTGAACTATCCCTTATGTAATCCAATACAAAAAGGGGAAGGAAAATGTGATGGCCGATGCCTTATCTAGAAAACATGTGTTGATAAATATTTTGTCTTCTAAATTGATTGGTTTTGAATGTTTGAAGACATTTTATCCCAAGGATCCCGTGTTTACTCAAATCTTCAAAGATTGTGAGGAATGGGAGAGAGAAAGGTGGATGAGGGATAGATCTTCTACTCCCTATTCCAAGTTTGATGGTTTCCTGTTCAAAGGCAAGAGACTTTGTGTGCCTATGAGCTCTTGGAGACAACTATTTGTGAGGGAGGCACACGATGGGGGATTAATGGGTCATTTTGGTATTGATAAAACTAGGGGAATTCTTGAGGAGCAATTTTATTGGCCTACAATGCACAAAGATGTTGTTCGAATTTGTGGTCAATGTTTTGAATGTCGACGTGCTAAGTCACGCATCCTTCCCCATGGTTTATACACTCCCCTCCCCACCCTTCAAAGACCTTGGCTTGATATTTCAATGGATTTTGTTTTGGGTTTACCGAGGGCAAAAAGAGGTAGAGATAGCATCTTTGTTTTTGTTGATCGATTTTCAAAGATGGCTCATTTCATTCCATGTCATAAATGTTATAATCCTTCCAATGTGGCATCTTTGTTTGTTGAACATGTTCTTAAATTGCATGGAATTCCTCAAACCATTGTAAGTGATAGGGATCCAAAATTCCTTAGTCACTTTTGGAAGGAATTGTGGGGTAGACTTGGTACCAAATTGTTGTTTACAACTTCTTGTCACCCCTAAACCGATGGCCAAACTGAAGTTGTGAATAGGACCTTGGGTTCTATGCTTCGTGCCGTGGTGCATGGATGCCTCATGGGAGGAACATTTGCCTTTAGTTGAATTTGCTTATAATCGAGTTATTCATAGAACTATTGGCATGACTCCATTTGAAGTAGTTTATGGTTTTAACCCCCTAACCCCTTTAGATGTAACCCCTCTTTCTCAAGATGTTGTCTTAAGCTTAGATGGGATTAAAAGGGGTGAAGCCATGAAGAAACTTCACAAAAAATTGTGGCTTCACCTAGAAAAGTAGAGTCAAGAGGTAGCAAAAAAGGTGAACAAGGGCCGCAAGAGGATTGTGTTTGAACCAGGTGATTGGGTGTGGGTGCACTTTCACAAAGAAAGATTTCCCACACATTGGAAGACGAAATTGATGCCAAGAGGTGATGGTCCATTTCAAGTGAGTGAAAGGCTCAATGGCAATGCCTACAAGGTTGATCTCCCTTTGGTATATCAAGTGTACAACACTTTCAATGTCTGCGACCTTTCCCCATTTGCCACTCTTGAAGATGATGATCCCTCGAATTTGAGGACAAATTCTTTTCAAGAAGGATAGAATGATGCAATCCGGATTACATCAAAACCATTCACTAGAAGTCAAGCACGAGACCTTCAAAGGATGCAACGGTAATTCATGAAGTTGGAGGTCCTCGAGATGGTATTAATGGCGAACAAGGGATTTCATGCCTTGAAGGTTGATCTCTCTTTGGAATATCAAGTGCACAACACTTTCAATGTCTGCGACCTTTCCCCATTTTCCACTTTTGAAGATGATGATCCCTCGAATTTGAGGACAAATTCTTTTCAAGAAGGAGAGAATGATGCAATCCAGATTACATCAAGACCATTCACTAGAAGTCAAGAACGAGACCTTCAAAGGATGCAAGGGTTATTCATGAAGTTGGAGGTCCTCGAGATGGTATTGATGGTGAACAAGGGATTCCATGCCTTGAAGATAGCATGGGGAGGTGCTGATCCTTTTGGCAAGCCAGGGCCAATCGGTGGATCGCCCAAGGGCTTGGGCGATGACCCCAGCCCGCCCAAAGTTCCAGAATGTGGGTAGGAGCAGCCACCTCGCAAGTTCCATCGCCGAGAAGAAGGGCGAGTCGCCAACTGGGTTGGGCGAGCCCGACTTAGCTCGCCCAATGGTCATTTTGGGTCACTTTTGGGACTTTTAACCTAAACCTATAAATAGCTAGTTTGGGTTCATTTTAGACTTAGACTATTTTGAAAATGAATGACTGATAAATTGGATCTCCTTTGAGAGACTTGATAGCTTGGTAAAACTTTTGATGAATAACGTTTCAATCACACCTCTTCCAATTCTAGATGTAAATAATCGTTAAGCAATGTATAACACAACAAATGAGTTGGGGTCGAATCCCACAGAGAGCGGTACGTGTTCAAAGGTCAATTAAGAAGTACGAATGTGATCTAACTAGATATAGGAATAAAAATTATCAAAAAAGACATAAAACAAATCATAGGGGTGACATTAAATGTCAGATGAGGGTTTTGGTTTGCAATTATCAACTACAATGCAGTCACAAACAATTTGAAATAACAATAAGGAGAGGAATTCTCGGGATGTGATCGATTATAGGCAAATTTCGATATATGGACAATTGAAACTACTAGTAAATAGCTAAATATCAGTGGGTAGGCTAGACTATAATTGAAATAGCTTTCTCTCGAACAACTATTCCGTCTCTAGTGATTTCTCTCGAACATCAACAAGCATAGTAATTAAGAACAACCCATAACCTTAATACATCTTCTCTCTCGAGCAAGATGGGCAGGATTGGGTTTAGGATTTACTCTCTCGAGCTGAACTCAAACCAACCCAATACCTACAAACCATTAATCAAAAGCCTTGGTTCAAAAACCTCTCTCTCGAGCAAGCTAAGAACACAAAATTAGAACTGCATTTGCAACTACAATTCATAAATTAAACCTCAGCTAATGATTAAACCCACTAAAATATAGCATTTAAACTAGTAATTAGCAATACCCATAAACTAATTCAACCCATAATCACATGATCACACCCCAAGAATTGGGGTTTTAGCAAAACATCATAAAACAGTAAAAATGATTACCAAATCGATTAGCCATCAACTGGGTAAGAGTAATTAAGCCTTCACAATGCTTTGATTGCAGAAAATTTGAAACCCACTTGCAAAATCTCCAAATTGAGTCTCAAAAAGCCTTCAAGCCTACTAAGGAAATCTCACAAAACTCAGAGAAAAACTGTTCTAGACTTAAAAGAAAATTCTAAGATAAAAAGAACTCTCTAATTTACAGTTCAAAATTCTATTTATAGTCACCGAAAATTAGCCACAAAGGGCCATTAGGCGAGGTAAGTCGGGTTCGCCGAACCACTCGACGAACCGCCCGTTGCTCTCTTTTTTCGCCTTTCTGTCTTGTGTCTTAGCATCCTCAAGTCCTATAACTTTGGGTGATCTCTCTTTGCATCGCTTAACTGCTCGATGATTCGCCGACTGCCCCTTTTCTGTAGCCGAATTGCTTTCTTCCCTCAGGCTGGCACACTGAAACTTTAGGCGGTTAAAGTAGCCACTCGGCAACACACCAAGTGCACTTGGCGTTCCTCAGGCTCTCCTTTATTCACTTCTTCTGTTTGTTTTGTTCCATTTCGCCTGTTAGTGTCCTTGCTTTGCTCCTCAATTCATATACCTGAAAATCAAGGCTTTAACATAAGTTTATGGCACAAATTAAGAATTTGAGGACATTAAATCTATATAAACAAAGCCTTAAATAAGTCCAAATCTCGAACTCATCAACACCCCCAACTTAAACTTTTTCTTGTCCTCAAGTAAAACTCAAGATCAGCAATTCAAAAAGGATGTCTCAAGAAGTGCTGCATAAGACTCAACATGAATGCACACAACAAGGTTCAATTTACTCATGCAATGATCAATTGTGCACTCAAAGATTCAAATTGTGATTCACCATTACCAAAGATACTCAAGTTCACAATACTTGCTTCAAATGCAAGTTCAAGCTCAACAAAGGTACTCAAATGCCTTCACAACAAGGATGATTCCATATTCACACACAATTTCTCCACAATGTTAAAGTTTCGGAATTACATACAACTCTCACACTCACAAAATGGTTGGTGGAGTTATCGAGGGACTCTCTCAACACATATTAGACTTAGACCCATACGACCCATGTATTCCAAGTCTGGGCACAAGATCACACACGAAAAGCAAGTAAAATAGCAAAATATGAAAATCTAAAGTGCGGGTGAGAGTGTACGGGGTTAGAAATGATAGAATATGAAAGATTTTAAAATTTTAAACTGTATGGCCTTTTAAAACCTTTCAGTTCGCGGCCATTTCAGCAGAGTAAGTTGTCCATGCCGAACCACTCGGTGATGCACCAAGTAGTTATTTACCTCGCCGAGTTTTACAGCCCTTCAGCCAATTTGAGGGTCCAAACGGCGGACTAAAACGGGCTCACCGACCTGTTTGGTGAGTCACCGATTAATTCATGGGCCCACCGAGTTTTACAGACTTCCACCTCAGGTGTTGTGGGTCCAACGACGGTCCAAGTTGGGCTCGCCGACCTCTTCGGCGTATCGCCGGCTGGACCTTTGGCTCGCCAAACTACTTCTTTTCCAACACACTCCACTTTTTAACTTACACAATCAACACCCGTTATTCAAAATCAAACTTTAAGCATTAAATACTTGGGTTGCCACCAAAAAAGTGCCTTAGTTAGAGTCGTGTCACAACGAGGATACCAAATCAAGCTTCATTTTTGGGGTTTGCCGTTCTTTCACTAGGCAACCCCCCTTGTTGTCTTGGATTCAAATGTGAAGAAATTTGACCCATTTGGGTCTCCAGCTGCTTAATAGAGACTGAGTGAGAGGTCACCGTCTGATTGTGAGTCGAGACATCCTCTTTCATCTCTTTCAACACTTTGTCAGACCCTTCAACTTTGTTGAGAATGCATGAGAGCATATCTTCTGTCCAGCCAGCCTCAGAATCTTTGGTCTTTTGATGCTCATGGGGAGGAACATACCTATCCTTCTCCCCCTCTCTTTCCTTCCAAGTGGCGTTACGATCACTCCATTCTCTGTCACAATCTCTCCAGCCCTCATCTCTATTCCATCCTTTATTTCCACCTGGTTTTAGGTAGTTTGCATGATAACGTCCTCCTTGATTGGCTAGGAAGTTCACTTCCTCATTGTACAACGCTTCAAATTTTGCTTCATCGGGGTTTACTCCTCCAACACCCACAACATTAACAATCCTTGCACCAACACCCATGAAATTTTTATCCAAGATATACAGTTGGGTCATCATTTTGGCCATGTTTTGGTCTCTCTCTTGATCCTTTTCGATCTGCTCTTTTTTCATTTTATAAGTAAGAGGAGAGACATGGTCTTCTCGAGTATACCATGCCCGGTTGATCTTGGTCATATAATCAAGGAGTTGGGATGCTATTGCATAGGGCTGTTGCATTATACCACCTGGAGAAAGTTGATCAGCCACTCTTTTGTTTACCGAATCAAGGCTTCTATAGAAATATTACAGCAGCACATTATTTGGAAGTCCATGAGTCGGGCACTGAAGCACCAGCTTCTTAAATATCAGCCATGTCTCATGGATTGGCTCACCTTCCAAGCATTTGAAACCTTGAATACCATCCCTTAGAGTCATCATCTTCGATGGGGGAAAGAATCACATTTGAAATGCTATGGTAAGCTCTTCCCAAGAGGTGATAGAGTCCCTCGATAACTCCACCAACCATTTTGTGAGTGTGAGAGTTGTATGTAATTCCGGAACTTTAACATTGTGGAGAAATTGTGTGTGAATATGGAATCATCCTTGTTGTGAGGGCATTTGAGTACCTTTGTTGAGCTTGAACTTGCATTTGAAGCAAGTATTGTGAACTTGAGTATCTTTAGTAATGGTGTGTCATAATTTGAATCTTTGAGTGCACAATTGATCATTGCATGAGTAAATTGAACCTTGTTGTGTGCATTTATGTTGAGTCTTATGCAACACTTTTTGAGACATCCATTTTGAACTACTGATCTTGAGTTTTACTTGAGGACGAGGAAAAGTTTAAGTTGGGGGTGTTGATGAGTCCGAGATTTGGACTCATTTAGGGCTTTGTTTGTATAGATTTAGTATCCTCAAATACTTAATTTGTGCCATAAACTGATGTTAAAGCCTTGATTTTTAGGTTTATGAATTGAGGAGCAAAGCAAGGACACTAATAGGCAAAACGGAACAAAACAAACTGAAGAAGTGAAGAAAGGCGAGCCTGAGGATTTCCAAGAGCACTTGGCGTGTCGTCGAGTGGCTACTTAGCCGCCTAAAGTTCCAGTGTGCCAGCCCTGAGGGAAAAAACCAAGTCGGTGACAGAAAAGGGGTAGTCGGCGAATCGCCGAGCAGTTCTGTGATTCAATGAGAGATCGCCCAAAGTTACAGGACTTGAGGATGCTGAGAGACAAGTCAGAAAGGCGATAGAAGAGAGCAATGGGCGGTTCGCCAAGTGGTTCACTGAACCCGACTTACCTCGCCTAATGGCCCTTTGTGGCTAATTTTCGGTGACTATAAATAGAATTTTAAACTGTGAATTGAGAAGTTTCTTTTTAGCTTAGAATTTTCTTTCAAGTCTTAAACAGTTTTTCTCTGAGTTTTGGAGATTTCCTTAGTAGACTTGAAGGCTTTTTGAGACTCAATTTGGAGATTTTGCAAGTGGGTTTTGAATTTTCTGAAATCAAAGCATTGTGAAGGCTTAATTACTCTTACCCACTTGATGGCTAATCGATTTGGTAACAATTTTTACTCTTTTATGATGTTCGGCTAAAACCCCAATTCTTTGGCTGTGATCATGTGATTATGGGTTGAAATAGTTTATGGGTATTGGTAATTACTAGTTTAAATGCTATATTGAAGTGGGTTTAATCATTAGCTGAGGTATAATTTATGAATTGTAGTTGCGAATGCAGTTCTAATTTTGTGTTCTTAGCTTGCTCGAAAGAGAGGTTTTTGAACCAAGGCGTTTCATTAATGGTTTGTAGGTATTGGGTTGATTTAGGTTCAGCTCGAGAGAGTGAGTTCTAAGCCAAATCCTACCCATCTTAATCGAAAGAGAAGATGTATTAAGGTTATGGGTTGTTCTTAATTGCTATGCTTGTTGATATTCGAGAGAAATCACTTGAAGCGGAATAATTGTTCGAGAGAAAGATATTTCAATTATAGTCTAGCCTACCCACTGATATTTAGCTATTTACTGGTAGTTTCAATTACCCATATATTAAAATTTGCCTATAATCGATCACATCCCGAGAATTCCTCTCTTTATTGTGATTTTAAATTGTTTGTGACTGCATTTCAGTTGATAATTGCAAACCAAAACCCCCCATCTGACATTTAATGTCACCCCTATGCTTTGTTTTATGTCTTTTTCAATAATTTCTATTTCTATATCTAGTTAGATCACATTCGTACTTCTTAATTGAACTTTGAATACGTACCGCTCCTTATGGGATTCGACCACAACTCATTTGTTGGGTTATATATTGCTTAACGATCGTTTACACCTAGAATTGGATGAAGTGTGCTTGAAACATTATTCATCATATTCCCACATGGAAGTGGGAAGATTTTAATATGGACTTCATTATGGGTATACCTCCCACTCATTAATAGTTCGATTCGATTATGGTTATTCTAAACTGAATGAAGAAATCAGCTCGCTTTCTTCTCATTAAGATTTCATTCTTAGCCAAGGAGTATGCCAAGATTTATACTCGGGAAATGGTAAGATTGCATGAAGTGCCCTTATCTATTATCTCTAGTCGAGGTACTTAGTTTACATCTCAGTTTTGGAAGTCATTTTAGAAAGGTCTTGGCACTTGAGTTAAATTGAGTACAACTTTTCACCCTCAGACAGATGGACAAGCTAAACGTACAATTCAGACTTTGGAAGATATGTTAAGAGCCACTGTGATTGATTTTAAGGGTAATCTAGATGATCCTTTGCCTTTGATCTAATTTGCCTAGAGTAATAGATATATTCACGCATTGGGATACCACTATTTGACACTCTTTATGGTAGAAGGTGTTGATCTCATATTGGTTAGTTTGAAGTGGGTGAGGTTTCTTTGATATATCCTGAGTTGGTGCATGAGGCTATGGAAAAGGTTTGACTTATTCACAAAAGACTTAAAACAAATCAAAGTCAAAAAAAAGTCGTATGATGATGTTAGAAGAAGAGAACTTGAGTTTATTATTTATGATTGGGTCTACTTGAAAATTTCACCCATGAAGGGTGCCATGAGATTTTGAAAGAAATGGAAGCTTAGTCCCTGATGTGTGGGCCCATATCAACAAGGTTGCTTATAAACTTGAGTTGCCTAATGATTTAGCATCGGTACATCCGATATTTCATGTCTCTTTGTTAAATAAGTGTATTGGAGATCCGACATCTATTGAACCCTTGGATGGTTTTGGACTTAGGGAGAACCTTTCTTATGAAGAGGTTCTGGTTGATATTTTAGAACTTCATGTTCGGAAGTTGAGAAACAAAGAAGTTAATTCTGTTAAAGTCCATTAGAGGAACCAATTATTTGAGGGTGCTACTTTGAAGGTCGAAGCCTATATCATGTCCTAGGATCCTCATCTTTTTCACTCCGCTCCTACTCTAGCTTGAGGTATTAGTTCCACATGGTTTATTCTCTCGAATTCATGCATTTTAGTCATTCTCATGTTTCCATATGCATGCATGTTCATGAAAACTTCATTTAGCTTGGAGTGATTCTCCATGTTTATGTGCATTTTGATGAAATTTTCATTCCTATTCTATTTATTCTAGGTTTAGTCCAATTCGAGGACGAACGTTCCCAAGGAGGAGATATTGTAACACCTCTGAAGTTGGAAAGTCAAGAAGGGAAAAAGAATTGTAGAAAAATCTCTGAAGGAGATGTCTACGAGACATACCTACGAACCGTATGATTGTAAAACCTCCGAAGTTGGAAAACTGAGAAAGAAAATAAAAGTGCACAAAATTCTCTGAAGAAGAGGTCTACGAGACAGACCTATTGATTGTAGGAAGTCTTGTAGGCCGTGGGAATGGAATCGTATGAAATGAACTAAGTTTTGGAATTTCATATTTTCTTATGTTTTACCCACGAATGAACTTGACAAACCGTAGGATTTTCGATAAGCCGTAGATGGAACTCATAGGATGGATTCAAAGATTTGGTTTAAGACCTCAGCTCTACGAAAGGGTTTGACGGGTCATAGGTTGTTCTAAGGGTCATAAGGTTTTCTCGTAGAACTGTTCTTGACTTAGTGAAATTTTGGAGCTGAACTGTTGTTCTATAGATGGGGTCTACAGACCGTACAAAATTTGATGGACCATAAAATGGTCTCGTGGAAAATGTTTGAATTTTTGGGTTTTGAAAGTTTGTTCTATGGTTGACTAGGGACGGGCCGTAGGAATTCCTACCAGCTGTACGTCACAACCGTATGTTTGATAGTTATTTCTTATCGGTATTTGAGTCTTTTCCTATGCAACTAATACATATACTATCTAATTTTGACCCTTATTTAAAGACCTATAACTACCATTCTCCCCAGAAAGCTTCCCCAATTCTCTCATTAACTCAAACCCCCAAATCCCATCCTCATTCATCCCTTTTCAATTCTCTCCCAAGATAAAGAAGAAGAAACTAGAGTTCCAAATCAAGTCCCCCTTTTCACCATTGCTTTTGGGCTTTGAATAACAAGGTATGTAGAGCTTTATCACTGGGTTCCATTCGTCCATTAATCCCCAAGGTTTCTCAATTCTCCAATTCTAGTTTCGATCCAATTGATTAGGTTTTTATTCAATTCGTCATGAGTTCAAATTATGTTGATTGAATTGTTCGATTTTGATCTTATTATGATTGTCTTAAATCAATTACATGTTTTTGAATTCTCTTCACATGAACCAATGCATTGATAAACTTAAAGGAAGGTGGCCCGATTGGAATCTTGTACACTTTCCTTATCTTTCTCATGAGTTTTACTAAAAACCCTAAAAGACATGAATTTGTGAAGTAACTATGAATCTATGATTGATATTTTCATGAAGTTATGCATGAATTATATAAGGGAATGATTTATGGATTAGGTTTCTTCAGATGAGCATCAATGAAATTGTGAAAGGATTTTCTAACGTACTAAGAAATCATGGTTTGGTGAAAAGTTTTCTCATATATGCTTGATTAAAAATTTAATGAGCTACTCTATGATGTTTTAAGCTTGGATGAGTATTAGAATTGTGCGTTTTCCATATATGATGATATGTTTATAAAAGTGACTATTCCATTGAGATTTAACTTAGCACCGATAGAACATTGAGGTTGACGCTCAAATAGGGTAGTCTCTATTAGCAACATCTAGTTCAAAATTATCTGCCCTCGTACGTTTTCCTTAAATTACCTTGCTAGTGGATCCACATGTAGCATATCATGTGATACGAAGTTCTACCTTGGAAAGTAGACTCTCCCTTCTCGATGTGAGAATTACATAAGATTCCATGTTATGGCTCGCATGGTCTATTGTCGGTTAATATCCCACAAAATGAACTAAATTGTCCTTGAAGATTTATGAAAGCTTTTCCTTAGGACTTTAAGATGCATTAACCATGTTCATGATTTATGGTGTTTCATAATGGTTTTTCTACGCTTAGCTTGTTCATGCATATCATGTTTTCGTTTATGTCCTCTTACAATCATGTTTCATGTTTTCGTGCATATCCTTCATACTTAGTACATTCCATGTACTAATGCATACTTGTGACTAAATTGTTTCACTAATGTAGAGTCTACGATCTTCCTCCTCCCGTTCGAGGCAAGTGGATTTCTTGTAGATTCAAAGACAGGTGAGTCATATTCTGAGGACCATGTCACCTTTATAGCTTTCATATGTCCTTAATTTTTGGATATTGTATGTAGCGTACAAATTACGTCCTGACCACTTCTTTTGATGTAATAGATGGCTAGTTAAGACTATGATCAAAGTTCCACTTTTTTGTCAAACTGTTTAATTATATGACACTTTCTTCTTTTCTCTATTATGTTGTGTATATGTATGTCAAGTGAATTGTGTAGGTCACGTCTAGGCTGTACTTTGGGTCGTGGCATCGACATAGCCTTCTCAATAGGCCAAGGTATCTAATAAACTTTCAATGAATTAATCTGCTTATTCTCTATTGTCTAGTGGGACTATGAAAGCTAACAATAGGCTCTTCTTCAAAGGAAAAATCAAGATCCAAAGCAACTGAGTCCCATTTAATCACATGGAAATCATCATGATGCTATGCGTAAGTATCGAAACATGAAAAACGATATGGACCGGTGAGAGGTTTGGAGGAAAGTCCAAACTATATGCTACAACATCTCTAAACTTCTCCAAAATCTCAAAAGAGTCGAGGAACCACAGACTAAGTTTCCCATTTTCTTGAGCCTCATCAGACCCTTGGTGGGTGACACCTTAAGCAAAACACTCTCACAAATAGCAAAGGATTAATCATGAACATGGCAATCCCAATAACTCTTTTGCCAACTCTAGACGGTCAAAAGGCACTCCTACATCAATATAACTCTATCCATAAAGTCTCTCAACAAATTTGTACCCCAAGGTGATACCACAAATAAATCAAACAATCCAATGGGAGATCTGCACCTCCTCTCAAACAAAGCCTCAATAATGGTGTTTCTCAAGTCTAAAATGGTAATTGTTATTATAATCAAACTCTGCAAGGGTATGTGTTGGTCTCAATGACAACCAAAGTCCAAGACACAACCCTGAAGCATATCCTCAAGCACCTGAATAGTCCACTCGAACAGATTATCAGACTGAGGATTGAAAGTGGTACTAAACTCAAAGCATGGTACCTATTTTCTCCTTCATAGAACTCCACCAAAATGAGGTAAACTAAGTACCTCTACTCTACATAATTAAAATAGGCACTCCATACAACCGAATAATCTCATGAATGTAGATCTTGGCAAACTTCTCTACATAATAACTAGTCTTCACCTAAATGAAATAGTTGATATGGTCAATTTGTCCCCAATCAGCCAAACAAAATCATGCCTACCGAAAGTCAAGGGTAATCCAGTCATAAAGTCCATAGTAATGTGCTCCAACTCCCAATTAGGAACAGTCATCCTTTGCATCATAATCCCTAGTCTTTGATACTTATACTTCACTTGCTAATAGTTCAAACACTTGGCTACAACGTCCACAATGTCTCTGTTCATACCACATCACCAATAGTATTGCTTCAAGTCGTGATGTATTTTGGCTTCCCCACTTCAACAGATTTACAGTCTGCCACTTTTGACCACTCGGCCACTCTCCCCTTCCCGGGCCGAGGCCCCCCTCAATGGGTTCCAATTCTAAGAAGGAGGGCGGCGCCCTGAATCAATCAAAAAGCTTATTGATTTAATTGAAGGGAACTAAGACGATTAGCTTAGCTAGTGTTTCGGGAGAATCTAGTCATTTAAGAACTTCGGTTCCACTAGTAAATTAGACCATCCCCCCCCCCCCCCAAAAAAAAGAACTCGGAGCCTAAAGAGAAGAGAGTTCAGTCTGCAAGAAGCTGGCAAAGCTATAGCCATTGGGCCACATCCATCTATCCTAAACAGTAACCAGATGAATAGAATTCTTTGAGCAATGGGACTCATCTAAATATCATATGCACCCAACCACTCACTCTAGCCTCACAAATACGACCACTACTCCTCAAAACTCCCTCGGGATCAAGAAAAGCTGACTTAGCTTCACCTTTCAATAATTTGTCCCAGATAACTCTCAACTTCTCATCATCTAACTAGTGGGCACGAATATGATCCATCAATGTTGACCTAGCCTCAACAAAGGCCAAAATATGACGAAGTGTCAAAATATCAAGTCGGATCAACTTCTATATATTTCTCGGGTAATGCAAAAATTGGTGTTGAGGTCAACAACTGCTTGAGCTTTTGAAAGCTCGCCTAACACAAATCCATCCACTGAAAAACCACGATTTTAAGGGACCATTTAATCAATAGGGCTGCAATAGAATAGAAACTCTAAACGAACAAACGATAATAACATGCTAACGCGATGAAACTTTGAATCTCAATAGGAAAAGTAGGTCTGCCCAATCATGAACTTCCACAACCTTGGCCAGATCAACCATAATACCTTCCTTGGTCACCACATGACCAAAGAAACCCACAGACTCAAGTCAAAACTCGGAATTGGAGAAATTTGCATACAACTTCTCCTCTCTCAATCTCTGAAGCACGTTCCTCAAGTGACAAACATAATAAGCCTCTTTTTTTGGAATAAACGAAGTAGTCATCAATAAATACAATCAGAAAGGAATCCAAATAAGGTCAAAATACTCGGTTCATAAAATCAACAAAAGCGACTAGGGTATTAGTCAACCCAAAGGACATGACCACAAACTCATAATGACAATAACAAATTCTGAAACTAGTCTTCGGGATATCTGAATCCCGAACTCTCAACTAATGGTAACCAGACCTCAAGTTAATCTTGGAAAACAGTGACGAACCCTGATGTTGATCAAATAAATCATCAATTCGGGGAAGAGGATACTTATTCTTGATTGTAGCATTGTTCGATTGTTGATACCAATACACATCCTCATAGTACCATCTATCTTCTTCACAAATAACACCGATGTTCCCCCAGGTGAAACATAGGCCGAATAAATCCTTTATGCAAGAAGTCTTCAAGTTTTTCTTTCAATGTAGAGCAATCGTTAAGGAAAGATTGAAATGGGCATAGTACTCGAGTCCAAGTCAATCGCAATCGGGAGGAACACCCTCTAAGTCTGTAGGAAACACATCCCATGAACTCTCTTACCACCCATTTGGTCTCTCAAAGAGATTAATTTGTGGTAAGATACACGAATATGGGAGAATAAGATAAGCACCCATTTTTCATCAAGTGACGAGCACAAAGTAAACATATCACACCCTTCAGATATGAACTCAAAGTACCATTCCAAACTAATCGAGGTAAACAAGAATAAGCGAAGGTCATAGTATTAGCATAACAATTTAGGAACACATCAATGGAAGATAACCAATGGATACACAATATCATATCAAAGTCAAGCATATCAAGTATAATCGGTCTCTCCAAGTCTTACTACGAAAAAATGTCACTTCACACCCCCAGTATACCCGATCCGCCACTAAAGAATCACATACCGGGGTAGAGACACTAATAGGTATTGCAAGGGACTCACTCACTTGACCAATACCCAAGGAAATATATGTAGACACATAAGAATAGGTAGACCCTTGATCAAATAATATTGTACTAGAGAAATGACAAACTGATACGGTAACTGTGATGATTGCATTTTGAGGCCTCTACCTTGGATCTACCTCGTATTGCATAACATAGTTTACGATTACCACTTGCATGAGAACCATCACAAGAGCTACCTTGGTACCCTTTCTACCACTCTAAGAACTACCTCTAGTAACTGAAACACTAAAAACTCATGACCCAGGCTGAACAGTAAAAAAAGAATGTTTTGCGAAATGTCTTGTCTTAACACTAACTCATAATAAACATAACAACCTCTAGAACCAAAACCTCACTAGGAATAATCAAAATCATTTCAACATACTCCTTGACTCAAGGAACCATGATGTGAACTATTACCGATCTGGATGGACCTATGTCTACTAGCACTCTTAAAGTCAGAAGCTTTAACATCAGCACTCTGTATCACTGCATGCACACATCGACTTTGATCACCAAGGGTTCCCTGACCTAAAAACTTTTTTATTTCTAGATGAATGACCAATGAACTAACCCTGGCGACAAAATTTCTTAGTGGCACCACCATGTCTAACATGTCAAATACTCGCAATCATCATGGCATGGTAAAAATTACCCTAAAACATACCACCTAATAACAAAAGACAGGTGGTGGCCTCCTAGATATAACTTGTGAACCCTTTCACAAACTTTCAGATCTGCTCAAACTCAGTAGTAATACTCGATATGGAATAATGAGACAACTAATTAAAATGTGCCCCTTCTCCTGTCTACCAAACCTTATCCATGCGCTAATCCCAAAGGCTATATGACACAAACCTATCAACGAATTCCTCTGTAAACTACCCCAAACCCATCATAGGACAACCAACAGGCCTACGTGAAAGAACCAATCTCCACAACTCCTTGGCCACTACCACAAACTGATATGAGTTGTATGACACTTCATATGCCTCCAAAGTGCCTAGGTTGAACAATGTGTCTTGACATTCGGTTAAAAAGTCATAAGCTTCCTCACCAATCACACAATCAAATTCTGGAAGCAATATTTTGATGAATCTATCTAAAACCTGTTGCTCCAAAGCAGGCATAGCAACAATAACAGAAATAGGTAGAGCCATAAATCTTAGAGATATGACAAGAGGGGCTGAATAGATACCTAAAATATGAAATCCAACACTTGAAGTCTAAGCAACCAATTGCTCACTTCTTTCGTCTAATTCTCCATATCATCATACTAATAATCGGGCTTGGGTGGGGCCTCACACTAAATTGTCTTTGAGCAAAAGCTCCCCTCTAAAACCTAACCTTCACCTCTAATGCTGAAAGAATATATTAGAGGTTTATTACACTTGATATGAATAACTCCCATGAGACGGAATCAATGAAATAATTCATTTTCTATTAAGCATCTCACAACCTCTTGAAGATAGGTATGGACGTCTAGCTACCGTTCTGCAAGACTCAACTAGACACCCTGCTCTTTAACTTATGAAATTGGTGAACCTAGATTTGATACCAATTTTTCACGACCCAAAAGTTGAAGTCATGATGGCACACACCTTGCGAACCCTAATATGGTGTGTAAGCCGAAAGAAATAACACATATGAGACTTCCAAAGGGAAGTCAGGCCACAACTGATAAGAAATAACAATTAATGTCCCAAAACCTGGTAGCATGAGTGTAAAGAGAATCTAATACATTCCTACATCTAAAGTCTTTGAAAGGAAATTAAAGACTGTAAATAATAGATTGAGACCAATGGAGAACCAGAAAGAAGGATCTCACCACAACTCTGAAAGACAAGAAATTTCTAGTTCCGATCAGCAACTACGAAGATCACCCTGACTAAGGTTTGCATCAAATATGATAACAGAAGTAGGGATGAGTAAATTCCACATGTACTGAGTAGGTTAGAATGACTGAACATCAGCAACTAATCATACTTAAGAAATAAACTATAAAAAACTTTAACCTACACATAGAAAAGTCCCACCTCGACATCACTGCATCCAATTTATATAAAATGACTTGAAAAAAGTAAACACACAAGGGTAAAAGTAATACACAAATTAATATATAATAAAGTTACACAACACAGCAAGCTGGCCAATGCGATTCAATGAGATGATGAAATGATTAAATGATGTGGTGGAACAAAGGTTGTCGCACAACCTATCGTACATGCCTTGCCGAGTTTTAGCTTCTGGACAAGGACCCATGGGGACTCGCAATCCATATACCAATCTCATAATCTAAATATCTCATCAACTTGCCACCTAGCTCGTAGTCAAGGATAAAAGTAAGGTGTGACATTTTTCTTTCTAAAAGATATACTATTTCTACACTTTCTCATATTCCCATGAACATTGATATGGTGAATAAGGATGAACACATCACGACACATATAACACAAAGACATAATCAATTCATCAAGGATTTTGAATAGCATAATGTTCCCAAACTCACAAGTCGTGAAACTCATCTATAAATGATAGAGATCGTGGAGGAAACCATTTGAAATCAATCTATACTTCTTAGAAAAAAAGCATTTCATTCCATTTGAAATAAATCTAAGTTTCCCTTATCCCCGAGCCTCATCACACCATTGGTAAGTGTTACCTTAAGCAAAACCCACTCACAAACAGAAAAGGATACATTATGAACATGTCTATCCGCATAGCTCTTTTCCAACTCTAGACGGTCACAAGGCCCTCCTGAATCAATCTCACTCTATCCATAGAGTATCTCAACAAATCTATACCCCAAGGTCATACCCCAATAAATCAAACCATCCACCAGGTGATCTACATATCCTCTCATACAATGTGTAACACCTCGGATTCAAAAAGATGGAAATTTAGGTTTTTCCAAAAACTCTGGTGCCAGTACAGACGTAGCCACTAATGGTTTGTAGGTCAGAACACGGACTGTAGGTGGGACCGTGGTTGCCATTCCAATCTTTCCAAAATGTCAAGGTTTCAGTATTTTTTATATGGTTCATCAGGATGTCCTATTTTCCAATTCATGAGCCGTAGGTAGGTCTTGTGGGTGAGTCTCACACTTAGTGAGATTTTAAGATAAAAAGTCGAAACCCAAAGTGGGATATACGACCCGTAGGTGGATCCACGGACTGTACATGGGTTCCGTCAATTGGTGTTTAAATTGGGTAGTCTCTGATCCTACCCACAGCCGACCAGGATGGTTCGTGCTCTGACAAATGGACCGTAAGTCCAGCCATTGGTGAGGTCGGCAATTATTTTAAAAGGGGATTTTGGGTCTTTTTCCAATTGTTTTAACTCAATACTACGTCATTTTTCCTTCTACCCAAAGCCCTATATAATGATTTTAAACCCCCAAATCACCCAAACTCAATTCATTCTCTTAAATTTCAAGAATTTGATCAAGCTCCTCCTTTCATATATTTCTCTCTCTAAGTAAGAAGAAGAAGTCTAGTTAGGGTTTCAAAATCAAGTCTCCAATTCACATAATTGCTTAATGGGTTTGAACTCCAAGGTATGATAGTGTTGACCTATGGATCACTTTCCTCCATATAGTTCCTAAATTCTCCAATTTACAAGTTACAAATCTCTAATTGAAGTTAGTATTTTCTTTCATGTCGTAGGTTCCTTTCAATGTTGATCCAATTGATTATTTTATGACTTTTTTTGAATTAATTGAAGTAATTTCATGTTTTAAAGATGAATCCCCATGAACCCATGCATAACACATGTTTTCTAAGCCATGATGATATAATGTGGGTCTCGAACTATGAAAGATGAATTTATCAAGATATGCATGTTTTTATGAAAGTAATGCTTATGACTCAAGAAAGCTTATAGATGAATATAATATGTATGTTCTATGAAGCTTGTCCACATGACATGAATGAAATCTAGACTTGCCCTCAATGCTTTTTGGGCTATTTTTCTAAATTAGGTCTTGATTAGTATGGTATCTGGATATGCCATCAATGATCATAGATCACGCTTTCAAAACTATTTCCATTAGTAGTAGGGCATCTCACGCATGGTCTAAAGAGCTATCCTATGATAAGAAAAGTAGTGATCACCCATGTCTCTTAAAGATAAGACAAGTTAAGATTAATAACTATTCTGTGGGATTTATGCTTAGCACCAAGAGGATATTGAGATGGAAGCTCTCCCACAGCTAGAGGCCGGGTTTCTAGTAGCAATCTTCTCATCCTATACCTATTTGTCCCCCATAGGATGATGGTCTTAAGATATAAATTATCTAGTGGATCCACGCAAGCTAGAAGTTCATAGCTCTACCTTGGCAAGTACGATACTCTCTTTTTGGTGTGGGAGCATTACACCGTATTCCATGTTATAGCTCACATGGTCTCTATGTCGGTAGAGGCTACTTTCCGCAATAATATGAACTAAGGTTACTTCAAGAAGTATTTCACATGTGTTAAAAGATGATTTTACTTGCATTGCCCATGATTACGATTTATATTTTCTAACCCTCTTATCTTATATTTTTACTTGGTCTTTGCATATCAAGAAAAGTCATTTTACCATGATTTCATAACTTTTATACATTGCTATTATACTTGGTATATTTTTGTACTAACACATACTCTTGCACATTATTTTACTAATGGAAGGTCTGACGCTTCTATTATGCATCTTCATGGGATCACTTAGTAGATATTGAAGATTGGTGAGTCTTCATGTTCGAAAGACCGAACCTTTATTGCTTATTGTATTTATATTTTTTTGAGATTGTATGTGATGTACGGGTTATGTCCCGATCACTCTTGATGTAATAGATGGCTTTTGAGACTATGTAGACTTCCACTTCATTTTGGCAAAACTTTTTTATGATATAAACTGCCTTTTAAACTCGTTAGATTCTATTACTTATTTATGTATGCTAAGTGGCTTGTGTAGGGAATCTCGGGGTCTTATACACCATGTCAAATCTAGGGTGTACTATTGGTCATGAAAAACTTGGTATTCAAAGCACAAGGTTTAGAAAGGTCCTAGGATGTCTCATAAGCCATGTCGAGTAGAGTCTTGTTTATGAGTGTGAAGCGCACCACATTTATGAATGAGAAGCTATAAGACGTTTAGGAAGTTTCACTTCTTTCATTACTCTAAATTCGTGTGACAGAGTGTAACTCTAGGTGTCCTCCTCTCCTAACCCCTATTTATGCTTTTGAGAATATTCCTCCACGAAGGAATCCCGTAAGAAGGAATGTTTGTGAGAATGTGAGACAAGAGGTTCCTCAAGTGTCGGTCGATCCTTTGGCCAAGAAAGTGACTAATGATGAGTTTCGAGCCGATTTCATGTATTGGCCCAAGCTATGATGGCTCAAGCAAATAGGGAGGTCGTCGCTCCCGTGAACCCAATTGTGGGTATGGCGGCAACTAGAGTGAGAGACTTTGGTAGGATGAATCCTCAAGAATTTTATGGGTCTAAAGCTGAGTAAGATCCTCAAGAGTTCATTGGTGAAGTGTATAAAGTGTTGCCTGTGGAAAAGGCGGAATTGGCCGTTTATCAAATTAAGGTTCTTGCTCAAGTTTAGTTCAACCAATGAAAGGAAGAGAGAGAGGTCGATGCGGGTCCTCTTCATTGGGATAAATTTAAGGTTGCTTTGCTTGATATGTTCTTTCCCCTTAAGATGAGGGAGGCAAAAGTATTTGAGTTTGTTAACCTTCGTCAAGGGGATGTGAGTCTGAAGGAGTATGCTTTGAAATTCGCAGAATTTTCCAAATATGCTCAAACTATGGTTGCCAATCCAAGGGAAGGGATGAGTAAATTTGTGTCGGGTGCTTCCAACTTAGTTGTCAAAGAATACCTAACTGCCATGCTTGTTAAGGAGATGGATGTATACCGGTTGATGGTATATGTGCAACAAATATAAGAAGCAAAGCATAAGGAGAAAACTAGGGATTCAAAGAGGGCAAGAAGGGATGATAGTGATTCTTCACATTCAAGGTCTGGTCGAAGTAGTCATTCTCAAGGTAAGAGTTCTAGTGAGCAAATCTGGCCCGAATGTCGGGACTGTTGGAGAAGACATAATGGTGAGTGTCTAGACGGTTCAAATGCATGTTTTGGTTATGGAAAGATGGATCATAAGATAAGGGATTGTCCTTCGATTGCTAGAAATGAGGGAGATAATCGTTGGCGGGCTCAGCCCTACCCTTCCTCAGGTCCTAGTGGTGGTCTGAAATAAGATAGGTTTATGCTCTTCAGACTCGACAAGACCATGAGATTTCCCAGGATGCGGTTATTGGTAAGTTATAGTCTTTTAGCTTGTGGGTATGCATTTCTTGATATTAAGTGTTTTATTGGCTATGGTAAGACTCCATGTGTGGTTTTTTTTTTTTTGGAGTAGTCCTTGAAATCTTTGTGGAAATATCTCAAGCGACTACTTGTATCAATTGTTACGCAATTGTAAGACTTTGGTGTTATGCTTGGGTTGAGGGAGATGGATTTGAAAGGACTAGTGGGGTTTGCTCCCAAGGGGTAGATAGTGTGCTTCATGGTTGGTGTGCAAGTAGAACTAGGTTGATTTTGGAAGAGTTCCTTGTTATGGTTTGGTGTATGAAAGGTCAGAGGCGATGTGATGTCTTAGTATCCATATCTTTTTTCCTTCTATCTTCGATTCTAGCTTGAGGCGTTAGCCCTCATGGTTCACTCTTTAGGACTCGTGTGCCTTAGTCATTCTCATGTTTCCTCATGTATGCATGCTCATGAAAAAAAATTGACTTTCAAAGATATGATTTAGCTTAATCGATTGTTTCATGTTTATGTGCATTTGAGTATGAGTTACATATAGACCTTATGAAATGATGTTCTTAACATATTTACTTGGAGTCGAGGTTCCACCTTTGTTATGTGCATTTTGATGAAGTTTCATTAATGATTGGGTTGTTAGTTTCTCTCTTACTCTTTTCGTGCTAGTTTGAGTTCCATTCGAGGACTAATGTTCCCAAGGGAGAGATATTGTAACACTTCAGATTCAAAAAGATGGAAGTTTAAGTTTTCCGAAAACTCTGGTGCTAGCAGAGACGGAGCCACCAATAGTCCGTAAGACAGACCGCGAACCGTAGGTGGGACCGTGGTTGCCAGTCCATGGTTTCCAAAATGTCAAGGTATCAGTATTTTTTTTATACGATTTACCAGGACGGCCCGTTGTCCAATTCATGAGTCGTAGGTAGGTCTCGTAGGTAAGTCCCAGACTTAGTGAGATTTTAAGATAAAAATTTGGAACCCACAGTGGGATGTACGGCCCGTAGGTGGACCCACGGACAATACATGGGTTCCATCGATAGGGGTCCAAAATGAGTGGTCTCAGTTCCCACCCACAGCAACCAGGACGGCCTGTGGTCTGACCAACGGACTGTAAGTCCAGGCGTTGGTGAGGTCAGCAGTTATTTTAAAGGGGGCTTTTGGGTATTTTCCCAATTGTTTTAACTCAATACTACGTCATTTTGCCTTCTACCCAAAGCCCTATATAATGATTTTAAACCACCAAATCACCCAAACTCGATTCATTCTCTTAAATTTCCAAAAGATGATCAAACTCCTCTCAAATATTTCTCTCTCTAAGGAAGAAGAATAATTCAAGTTAAGGTTTCAAGATCAAGTCTCCAATTCACCAAGGTATGATAGTTTTCACCTACAGAGCTCTTTCCTTCACTGGGTTCCTAAATTCTCCAATTTACAAGTTAGAAATCTCCAATTGAAGTTAGGGTTTTCTTCCAAGTCGTGGGTTCCTTTAAATGTTGATCTAATTTATGGTTTTATGACTTTTTATGCATGAATTGAAGTAACTGCATGTTTTTAAGATGAACCCATGCATAACCCATGTTTTCTAAACTATGGTGATATAATGTGGGTCTTGAACTATGAAAGATAAATTTATCAAGATATTCATGTGTTTTATGAAAGTAATGCTTATGACTCAAGAAAGCTTATAGATAAAGATATCTATATGTTCTATGAAGCTTGGCCACATGACATGAATGGCATCTAGACTTGCCCTCACTGCTTTTCGGGCTATTTTCCCAAATTAAGTCTTGATTAGTATGGTATCTGGATATGCCATCAATGGTCATAGATCACGCTTTCAAAACTATTTCAATTAGTAGTAGGGAATCTCTAGCAGGGAGTGAATGCCTATGGGCCTTAAAGTAATTATGAAAAGATCATGGATGGTGAAAGATTTTCTCACGCATGTTCTAAGGAGCTATCCTATGATAAGACAAGCGGCGACTACAAATGTTTCCTAAAGATAAGACAAGTTAAGATTAATAACTATTCTATGGGATTTTTGTTTAGCACCGAGAGAATATTGAGATGGAAGCTATCCCATAGCTTGAGGTAGGATTTCTAGAAGCAATCTCCTTATCCCATAACTATGTGCCCCATAGGATGATGGTCTTAAGATAAACATTAGCTAGTTGATCGACGTAAGCTAGAAGTTCATGGTTCTACCTTGGTAAGTAGGAAACTCTCTTTTCGGTGTTGGACCATTACACCGGATTTCATGTTTTAGCTCACATGGTCTTTATATAGGTTAAGGCTACTTCCCACAATAATAACGAACTAAGGTTACTTCAAGAAGTATTTCACATGTGTTCATAGATGATTTTATTTGCATTGACCATGATTCTGATTTATGTTTTCTAACCCTCATATCTTATGTTTTGATTTGGTCTTTGCATATCACGAAAAGTCCTTTTGGCATGATTTCATAACTTTTATGCATTGCTATCATACTTGGTACATTTTTGTACTAACGCATACTCTTGCACATTGTTACACTAATGTAGGATCTGACGCTCCTATTCCGCATCTTAGTGGCTATGGATCACTTAGTAGATACCGAAGATTTTTGAGTCCTCATTTTCTGAGGACTGAACCTTCATTGCTTATTGTCTTTATATTTTTTTTGATATTGTATATTATGTACGGGTTACGTCCCGATCACTCTTGATGTATTAGATGGATTTTGAAACTATGTAGACTTCTTCTTTGTTTTGACAAAACTCTTTTATGATATAAACTGTCTTTTTAACTAGTTCGATTCTATTATCTTGTTTATGTATGCTAATTGGCTTGTGTTGGTCCTCTCGGGGTTTTATACGCCATGTCACATCTAGGATTTACTTTGGATCGGGACACAAAGCCTCAAAAGCGGAGTCATCTGAATGCTAGAATTGTATGTATAATTATAAGCGAACTCTGCGAGGGGTAGGAGTTGTAACAATGACCACAAAAGCCCATGACAGAAGCCCAAAGAATATCCTCAAGCACCTGAATAGTCTGCTCAGAATTAGCATTGGACTTAGGATGGAAAGCGGTACTCAACTCAAGTTTGGTACCCATCTTCTCCTGCATAGAACTCCAGAAATGTGAGGTAAACTGAGTATCTCTATCAGAAACAATAGAAATAGGCACTCGATTTAACTGAAAAGTTTCACGAATGTAGATCTTTGTCAGCTGCTCATTATAACTAGCGTTCATCGGAATGAAAGACACTGACTTGGTCAATCTGTCCACGATCAACCAAAAAAGAATTGTGCTTACCCAAAGTCAAGGGTGATCCAGTCATAAAGTCCATAGTAATGCGCTCCCACTCCCACTCAAGAGTGAGCATCCTTTGTATCGTACCGCCCAGTCTTTGATGCTCATATTTCACTTGCTGACAGTTCAAACACTTGGCTACAAAGTCCACAATGTCACTCTTTATACCACACCACCAATAGTGTTTGCTTCAAGTCATGACACACTTTTCCTTCCCCCCAGATGAATAGACTACTTTGAACAATGGGCCTCATCTAATATCATACGCACCCAACCACCTACTCTAGCCACACAAATACAACCACTACTCCTCAAAACTCCCTCGGGATCAAGAGAAGCCGACTTAGCTTCACTTTTCAATACTTTGTCCTAGATCACTCTCAACTTTTAATCAAATTGGTGGGCAGGAATCTGATCTACAAATTTAGAATAAAACCTCAACAATGGCCAAATTATGATGAGGTATCAAAATATCAAGTCAGACCAACTGCTACATCTTCCTCGGGTAAGGCAAAAATAGGTGTTGAGGTCAACAACTTCTTGAGGTTTTGAAAGCTCACTTCACACTCATCCATCAACTAAAAATCCACGATTTTCTAAGTCAACTTAGTTAGTAGGGCTGCAATAGAATAGAAACTTTAAGTGAGCCGACGATAATAGCCCGCTAACCCGATGAAAGTTTGAATCTCGATTGGGGAAGTAGGTCTCGCCCAATCAGGAACATCCTCAACCTTTGCCAGATCAGCCATAATACCTTCCTTGGTCACCACGTGACCCAAGAAAGCCATAAACTAAATCCAAAGTTCCTATTTCAATTATTTTACATACAACTTCTCTACTCTCAATCTCTGTAGCACTGTCCTAGAGTGAAGAACATGGTTGTCCTCAATCTTGGAATCAACCATGATGTCATCAATAAACACAATCACAAAGGAATCAAAATAAGGTCAAAATACATGGTTCATCAACTCCATATAAGCGACTGGGGTATTAGTCTGCCCAAAGGACATGGCCAGAAACTCATAATGTCCATAAAAAGTCCTGAAAGTAGACTTCGGATATCTGAATCCCCAACTCTCAACCGATAGTAACCCGACCTCAAGTCAATCTTGGAGAACACTGACGAACCCTGAAGCATAGTAACCCGACCTCAAGTCAATATTTGAGAACACTAACGAACCATGAAGCTTATCAAATGAATCATCAATGTGAGAAAGATGATACTTATTCTTGATTTTAGCCTTTTTTAAATGCTGATATCAATACACATCCTCATAGTATCATCTTTCTTCTTCACAAATAAGACTGGTGCTCCCCTATGGTGAAACACTAGGTCGAATAAATCTTTTCTACAATAAGTCTGCCTATTGTTCTTCTAATTCCTTCAACTCCACTAGAGCCATCTATTAAGGAAAGATGGAATTGGGCATAGTACCCGACTCCAAGTCAATGAAAAAGTCAATATCACGATCTGGAGGAACACCTAGTAAGTTTGTTGGAAACACATCCCATGAAATCTCTCACCACTCTCGTGGTCTCTAAATCAGATGTATCTTTGGTAAGATTCACAAATATGTCCCAAATAATATAAGCACCCATTTTTCAATATATGAAGAGCACAAAGAAAATATATCACCCCCTTTGGATATGAACTCAAAGTACCCTTCCACACCAATCAAGGATAAATAGAATAAGCTAAAGTCACAGTCTTAGCATAACAATCTAGGAACGGATGATTGGAAGATAACCAAAGTATGAAGCTCTAACATATACATAAGAACTATGATCAATCTTGATGGACCTGTGTCTACTAGCACTCTAAAAGTATAAAGGTCTAACATCATCACTCTGATTCGTTGCATGCACTAGTTGACTCGAATTACCATGGGTGTCCTTACCCAAAAACATTCGATCTCTAGATGAATCACCACTGAACAAACCCTGGCAATGAAATCTCTTAATTCCACCACCCGATCTAGCATGTCAAAAACTCTTAATCATCCTAGCTTGGTCAATAATACTCTAAGATGTAACACTTGATAACACAATAGAAGTTGTGGCCTCCTAGAGGTAACCGGTAAACCCCTCACCAACTTATGGATCCGCTCAAACTGGGTAGGAATACTCGACATGGCATAATGAGCCAACTCATCAAAATGAGCCTCATACTCAAAAACTGACAGTGAACCCTTATCCTATCTATAAAACTCATCCAACCATTGATCATGAAGGCTTTATAACACAATCCTTTTGAGGATCTGCTTTGTAAACTGCACTCAACCCATCATAGGAGAACCAACAGACCTACAAGCAAGGACTAATCTCCACAACTCCTTGGCCACTCCCGCAAACATATATGAGGAATAAGACTCTTCATGTGCCTCCGAAATCCCTAGGCTGAACAATCTGTCTTGACACTCGATCAAAATATCATAAGCTTCCTCAAAAATTACACCATCAAAATCAAGAGGAAATGATATGACGAATCTCTCAAAACTCTTTCACTCCAACTCAAACATAGCAATAGTAGCAGAAATAGAGGGAGCCATAAATATAAGAGAAATGAATATGAGGATGAAAAGATACCCAAAATCTAAAATCCAAACACTTAAAGTCTAACCAACCAAATCCTTACTTCTTTCATTTTATACTCCACATATTCATACTAATAATCGGGTTTGGGTGGGGCCTCACTAAATTATCTTTGAGCAAGAGCTCCACTCTCAAACCTGACCTTCACCTCTAACTCACAAAGAATAGATTAGAGGTTTACAACACTTGATATGAATAACTCACACGATAAGGAATCAGTGAAAGAAATTACCCCATTAATTATCTCGCAGACTCTCGAAGATAGCTACGAATGTCCATGTACCGATCCATAAAACTCAACTAGACACCCTGCTCTTTAACTTATTAAACCAATGAACCTGGCTTTTATACAAATTTGTCATGACCTAAAAGACAAGTTCATGATGCGAAACACCCCAAGAACCTCAAAAAGTCGTGGAAGCTAAAAGACATAATACATATGAGACTTCCAAAGGGATGTCAGGCGATAATTGATAAGAATACAATAAAGGAATTCTCAAAACCTGGTAGAATAAGTATAAAGAGCATCTAATACATTCCTAAATTTTGAAATATATCTTATGTCTTCGAAAGTAAATTAAAGACTGTAAATAATAGATGGAGACTAATGGTGATCCGTAAAGCAGGATCTCACCATAACTCTAAAAGAGAAGAAACTGCTAGATCCAATCAGCCACTATGAAGATCACCCTTACTAGGGTATGCATCAAAAAGGATAACAGAAGTAGGGGTGAGTGTAATCCACTTGTACACTTTAGGTTAGACTGACTGAGCATTAGCAACTAATCAGACATAAGAAAAAAACTATGAAACGCTTTCACTTGCACACAGAAAAGTCCCACTTTAGCATCAGTGCCGCAATAATATAATAACGATGCGAATAAAGTAAACACACAAGGGAAAAATTAATACGCAACACAACAAGCTGGCCAATGTGATGCAATTAGATGATGAAGTGATGGGAAGATGTGGTGGATCCAACGTCGTCCTACAACCTACCGTATACACCTTGTCGAGCTTTAGCTTCTAGGAAAGGACCCATAGGGGACTCGCATTCCATATACCAATCTCATAATGTCAATATCTCATCAACTTGCCACCTAGCTGAAGGTCAAGGATAAAATTAAGGTGTCAAATATTCTTTCTCAAAAAGATAGTATTTCTCCATTTTCTCATATTTCCCTGAATAATGATATGCTGAATGAGGATGGACACATCAAAACACATACAACACAAATGTATGATCAATTCATCAAGGATTTTTGAATAACATAAAGTTCCTAAACTAAGAAGTTATGAAACACATCCTCAAATCATAGGAATTGTGGGAAACCATTTGAAATTAATCTATACTTCTTAGAAAAAAATATTTCTTTCATTTTTAAGATGTTTAAAAAAATAACTCAAGCCCTAACTCACACATCTCATTGTCAAATATAAAGATATGCCACACAGTCTCTCACTCAGGCAATTACTCAAATATCATAGGTTTTCAGCAATAATTAATAGTATATACAAGCCTCCGCATAGGCTAAGCATCACACAAGCTAACCATGAAGTTCGACACTTACCAACCTCTAAAACTCATAAAACAATACATTTCATAGTTAACTTCTTAAGAAAGATCACTTACTCATATCAATCTAACAATGGGATCGCCAAACCTACCTCGAACAGAGAAACTTCACTCAGACAATTCTATCAGAGCACTTTCTCAACCAAACGATCATCGAAATGATCCTAACTATCTAGAGTGGATAGAGTTCATCAAAAGGAGTCAGATGATACCCATATTGATAGGATTAGAAACTGGAGTTAAAATAGTCCAAATATCTTTTCGGAATCACAAATTTTAAAATCGAATTTTATTTTTAAAAAAACATGTTCTATATGTAAAAAAGGAATTCATGGTTGAAAACCACATTAAAATTGAGCAAGAAACGAGTTCCAAATAAAGAAATTCCCAATTTTTCCATCTTTGGGGAAAACCCATAAACCCGCATTCTAAATGCAGTTAAAAACAAGAAATTTTGGGGAAATGTTGTAAAAATCAGTTTACCCACAATGCAAGGACCTTAAATCTCGAAAATCAATAGAAACCCATTCTAAATTGACCTTCAAATCAATAGTTTTTTTTATTTCTCTACTTTGGGTTTAAAATCTCCACTTTTTTGATAGAAATCATGAAATATGAAAGGATATTTTTGGGAAAAGAGTAAAATATGGTTAGAACTTAGTAGACAATGACGATGAAAGAAAACACATCAAAAATCACCTAAAACGGACCTTTCTAGCTCCAAAATGTCAAAAATACGAAATGCGTTCGAATAGATATTTAACTTAGTGATTTCATCACTAAAACCCAATTTACGTTGCTAAAACTCTATTTTTCCGTTGCTAAAAGTATGCACCAAAAACCTTTAAAGCATCCTTTTGACCCTCGAAACTCATGCAACTTGATCATAAAACATGTTTCGGAACCAATGGAATCATCGGATTTTGAAAAAATGGTTGTTATGAAGGAAATACCCCCTTGGAACTCATTTAGGCCAAAAATTCAACTTATTACCTAAATATGAAAATCACAACCTGAGGTCTCACAACTCTAACCGACCATCCTACTAAAGCAAACTCAACATTTAAGACTCAATGGAACTGATAGAATATTCATCCAAAGCTCGATACTCAAAATGTTGACCACAGTCAACCATACCAACACAATTCTACTCAAAAGGGACAAAATCACTCATGATCACATCTAGGACCATACTAACCATTCCCAAAATATAAACTAAGCATGAGAACGCTAAGGGGAGGGGGAAAATAGTAATTTTACACATAAAAGTATTTTCTCAAGAAAAAGAACATTACACCAATTATAACAACCCTATTGTATCGCTCCTAATCTTTAAAAAACATGTCGAATGAAGGGAATAGCCTTAACATACCTTTTTCTTTAGAGTTTATGTTGAATAATACATTTACCTTCACCCCTACCACACTAAAACAAGGAGGGTAATGTCATTCAATAATTATGGATAACAATTACTACTACAATTCGACAATCGATATGGATTCCTATCATAAATTAATACCCGAGGCCTAAGGTATCAATAAAGCGATAAAGGATGGTTCTTACCTTTCATTACATGCCTAAAAAACCTCAACAAACTCAAAACATAGAAAAGTCATTGCTACCACAACCTACACGAAGCTACACCTTACAATTAACATTGAAAACTATACGAAAACGTCGAGCTTGTGATGTAGAGAAATTTCCATTAAAGAACTATGAAGAGATCCTGAACATACAAGGATGATTTGAGTAGTAATTAGTCATTTTTTGTGGGTCTCTTACGAGCTTAAATGAAAATAAGAAGAAGATGTAGTTTTATAAAAATTCCACTGACCTAGGGGCCCTACTAGCCTCCTCTGTTGTGCAATCGATACAAAAATGCAAATATCTCTCTATTATGAAGTCATATGAACGAATGATTTAATGCGTTGGAAATTAGAATCGTAGAGTTTAGATTTAATAAGTTGTGGGATTTCTATATCTGTATATATTGGAAGAAAACCTCCGATACATTTGAACTAAATTTTAGAGAAATCATTAAATATGAACGTATAATAACTTTCGTCAACTTTTATCAATAAACTCGGTTAACTTCTAAAATTAAGATACGACCCTTGAGCACCGCAATATGACATACCACACCATTACTAATTTATTAATCATGATTCATCTTGCCATTAAGATACGAGTTAAGTTAGACTTTTAAAAAGTCTCGGTGTTACATCTCCCCCTTCCCCTTAGAAACATTCATCCTCGAATGAAAAATCTAAGTCACGCGGTTAAGTCCTTTATAGTTGCCAAAATTTTGACAAAGACTCCTCTATTAACGTGACTAACTAGGAACTTGAAACAAAAAAAATTCAAACCTAGGCACCTCACAGGATCATACAAATAGCTAAGCATCATAGCTCTGCAATAATAAGGCGAGCGAAAAATACAGCAACAACAACAACAATAATAATAAGAAACAATAACATGACCACATAGCTATCCTACCTGACCGTACTAATCTGAATTTATATTGTCATCACCCTAGCATTTGGAACAACTAAGGATATCTAGATCTCATGCCATCCTCAACTTCCAGGTCACCTCTTCCTTATTCTTGTTTCTCCACAATACTTTAACATATTGCAATCAACTTCATCTATCCAATTTACTTTATAAGATGCAAAAAGGCAAGAAAATATATGTGATAATAATGATTTATATTATTGGTGGGTGGTAGATTTTTACTCATTTGAGGCCTATTTAGTTCAACAACTAGTGTCATAAATGCCTAATTATGTCCAATTCTAATGATAGTTTGATGATTTGCTACTATGAAGGCTAAGGGACAAGGCAATGACAAATGATTGAAAAATGGCCAAAACCATGAAAAGAAATGTAAACTTCCAATTGTTGATCGCCTAACAAGAATGGAGGATCGTCCAAGTAGCATGATCTCGCCCAAATTGACAGTTCACAACAATTGAATTAATTGATGGAGGTAAGTGAACTGAAAGTAGAACAACGATTTGCCAAATGAAAATAGCGAAAAAGATACCATCACAAATGGTGACAGTACTTGGACAAAAATTGAAGGCATAAAAGTCAAACAAAAGTGGTACTCGGTGATCCGCCGAATTTGAAAGGCAGACCTAAATAAGCTCGTCGATTGAGGTTCAAACTCCTACCTAAAGCAAGAGAAAGGTGCGCTATGGAGAAATTATCGATTCACTAAATGTGCTCAGCAAGCCTGACCAACATCATCGAATGGATCGCATATTGAGTTTTGGACCAAATTTTGGAAATGTATAAATAGCCCAAAAGTAGCGAGAATTGGGAGTCCTAAAGTTATTAGAGAGTTTTGAATCTTTTAGAGAGATAAACACTTTACTTTGTGAAGAACACTTTTAGTTTTGGGGATTTTTCAACTTTGCACTTGAAATTGACAATTTGAAGTTGAATACAAGTGGGTTTTGCTTATAATTGCTTAATTTACTATTACCCATGGTTGATTTAATGCAAGGTATAATTTATTTACACTTTGTGATGGGTGGCTAAAACCCCAAAGTCTAGTGGTACAATTATGGGGTTGGGTGTTGATTTAATGTAGTGGGTATTGTGTTGTGCTCTATTTTTTTCCTGTCCATCCATGAATTTGGGCTAATTAGCATGGGGTTAATTTATGGGTTATGGTTACAAATTTAATTCCTACTTTCAATTTCTGATTAATTCTCGAAAGAGATTGATTTGAGTGGGTAATTAGTTCAATACTTGTAATTTAGGTTTGATGTTTGTACTTTGCTTGAAAGTTGAGATTATGGGTCGGATCTCTTTGCCCTACTTCTGAGTCGAAAGAGAGAATAGTGTTAGATATTCGCTTATTTAGTTACGCACATAGATGAGACTGAAAAAAGCTAAGCATAAATTACAAAAATAAAAAAGTCATAATAAAAAGAACAATAATGTGATAAAATGACAAAAATATACATACTCGCAAAAATAATAATAGAAGGATACTACAACAGATATTACACACCAATGATAGACACTGGAGCAGAAGCAAAT